>JAWQFJ010003004.1:97234-102234 GCA_034096865.1 Theodoxus fluviatilis | reverse complement strand
ACTGCATTGAGGATATTATTTTTTTTGTACACAACATTACACAAAGATAAAATGTGTCACGGAAAATCATGTTTAAAGTATCAAATAACTGCACATTAGTTTTAAAAAGTGGTTAGATTGTATTCTTACTATCAAATGCACAAACCTAAAACAAAGCAATGATGTTGAAATGTATCTTGCATTAGATAATTACCTCGGATCCCACGACCCTTCAAAAATGTTACACTTCTTGCATTTCAACACATCTGTTGCATCCATAATCACACTCACACATTCCAAGTCACGCAGTGACCATCCAAAAATGTAAACATTAAATTGTAATATCAAAATTGACAAATTTGCATTACATACAACAAAAACAAAAGTTTTCATCATTTTCTGTTCATAACATAACACCGTGACAAATGATATATATTTTTTAGTTTATGTGACAAATTTGGAATTCAGAATAAGAAACAAGGTTTCAGTGCGTGCAGACAGAAGGCAGCTTCAGTTTGCACTCCTTCCCATGCACACCATGCTCTTATTACGTGCAGTAAAAAAAAAAGTGCGTGTTTGTTCATAACATAACACCATTTTGTTCACAACATAAAACAAAACCAATTTTAAAAAGTGTGATGAAACAGTTCCTGATCACCAAAACATTCAATTTAACAAAACTGAATATTCTGTCAACATTGATGTATTCATTAAAACTTAAAATAGCCATTGAACATTTGTTGCTCTTGAAATGTACTTTGACGGTGTAATGTTATGAACTACATGAAAGATCTAGAAAAACAAAATTTTGGTTTGATTCTTGTACAAGAATGTTTATAGTAATAATACATGTAGAATGAAATGGTGGTTTGGTATAATTATTGTTTGGCCTTCTGTATATAGCTAGATAAGTTTGTTTGCAACATTACACACACAGATGTGTGCGTAATGTTGTGAACAGAGTGTGTTTTTCTAAAAATGTGCCTAAATGGAATCTTGAGAGTCAGTGTCTGTGTTCAACAATGTAGAACTTAACCAGAAGGTTGTTATTCTTTATCCCCACCAAGTTTAAAAGTTGATTTTTGTGGTTTTTGGATGTTCACAACACTAACACCATTTTTAATTCCACTTGCCATGGTTTTCCTCACTAAAAGTACATGCAGAGTGTGATTTCAGTCCTGACAAAAAGACCACAGCAAAGCTGAATAATCTATAGTCCTATTTACCAACAACTTGATAACATAATAATACACGCACCATCTGATTTTAGCTGTTTTCCCTCAAAATTGAGCACTTTGGTCTGTACACAACTAATAACGCCCGGAACTTGTTTTCATTTTTTCCCTAAAATATATCAAATATCTAGATTTTTGCAACACACACTTATTTTGCTGTCACACAATTGCAGGAAAATCCACTTCATGTCAAAAAAAAAAAAACATGTTTGATTTATTTGAAGATAAAGTTGCAAAATCTTAACACAATTTTTGTCGGGGTCGTTAAAATGTTGTTTTATCAAGTCAAAACAAAAGTTTTCTGATTTTTTAAAACTTAACCATGAAATACAACCATTGTAGCATGTAGTGACACTGATTGCATGGGGTAAGACAAAATCTTTGTGTGGAATTTTAACCTTTGAAGACGATGGTGCTAGTCTTACAACGATGTTGTGAACAGACTTTATACATGTGGTCAAAAGTACGGAGGTGAGCAGAGAGCTGTTACATGAGTTCCTAAAAGTAAACTTTATGAAAACTTAACAGTTTTGCATGAATATGGTAGGATTTGTCATGAGAATCAACTACACAACACATAAATTTAAGATGATGCTTTGTTTGGTTGCATTTTTGAAAAAAGATTTTAAGTCTGTTCACAACATTAACACCGTCACACATTTCAAACACACACTGTATAAACTTTAAAAAGTGGAAATCTTTATTATTACATCTTGAGAACTCACCACATGAGTCAAAACTGTCATACACATTACAAATTTGAACTGAAAACTAGTAAACAAAGACTTTAGAAAAGATAATAACGAGTCTGTTCACAACATAACGCCACAACACAATTCCTCATTGAAAGTCATGCTTTAAGCATTAAATATGTCAATTTTAGTATTAAACAGTTTTTAGATGTATTCTAAATGTAACAAACACATATTTAAAGAAAAGCAATTGCATTGGGAATGTATATATCATTAGATACATACTTCAGTCTTTCGACCATTTTAAATGGTTACATTTTTTCCATTTAAGCACATCTGTTGGACCAATGTACTTATTCTCACAGTCCAAGTTTAGCAATGGACATCAGAAAACTTAAAAGTGAAGTCAGAAAATAAAAATAATTGAATATACTCTTTGTAAACCCCAAAAATTGAATTCTGATCAATGTCTGTTCACAACATTACACCGTTACAAACTTTTTTTAAAATAAAAAGTGACAAATTTTAAATTCTGAATCAGGAACAATGTTTCAGAAGGTGCATAAGGAAGACAGCTACATTTTGCACTCCTTCCCATGCACACCATTCTCTTATTACGTGCAGTAAAAAAAAAAGTGCGTGTTTGTTCATAACATAACACCATTTTGTTCACAACATAACACAAAACCAATTTTTAAAAGTGTGATGAAACAGTTCCTGATCACCAAAACATTCAATTTAACAAAACTGAATATTCTGTCAACATTGATGTATTCATTAAAACTTAAAATAGCCATTGAACATTTGTTGCTCTTGTAATGCACTTTAATGGTGTAATGTTATGAACTGGATGGTGTATTGTTATGAACTACATGAAAGATCTAGAAAAACAAAATTTTAGTTTGATTCTTGTACAAGAATGTTTATAGTAATAATACATGTAGAATGAAATGGTGGTTTGGTTTAATTATTGTTTGGCCTTCTGTATATAGCTAGATAAGTTTGTTTGCAACATTACACACACAGGTGTGTGCGTAATGTTGTGAACAGAGTGTGTTTTTCTAAAAATGTGCCTAAATGGAATCTTGAGAGTGTGTCTGTGTTCAACAATGTAGAACTTAACCAGAAGGTTTTAATTCTTTATCCCCACCAAGTTTTAAAGTTGATTTTTGTGGTTTTTGGATGTTCACAACAGTAACACCATTCTAAATTCCACTTGCCATTGTTTTCCTCACTAAAAGTACATGCAGAGTGTGATTTCAGTCCTGACAAAAAGACCACAGCAAAGCTGAATAATCAATAGTCCTATTTACCAACAACTTGATAACATAATAATGCACACACCATCTGATTTTAGCTGTTTTCCCTCAAAATTGAGCACTTTGGTCTGTACACAACTAATTAGGCCCAGAATTTGTTTTCATTTTATTCATAAAATATATCAAATATCTAGATTTTTGCAACACACAATTATTTTGCAGTTACACAATTGCAGGAAAATCCACTTCATGTAAAAAAAAAACCAACATGTTTGATTTATTTGAAGATAAAGTTGCAAAATCTTAACGCAATTTTTGTCTTGGTCGTTAAAATGTTGTTTTATCAAGTCAAAACAAAAGTTTTCTGATTGTTTTAAAACTTAACCATGAAATACAACCATTGTAGCATGTAGTGACACTGATTGCATGGGGTAAGACAGAATCTTTGTGTGGAATTTTAACCTTTGAAGACGATGGTGCTAGTGTTACGCAAATGTTGTGAACAGACTTTATACATCAAAATTATTATTTTGGATTACAAATTTTATTTCTCAGCAAGTCTGTTGAAAAGAAGGTCTCCCAAAAACAACTTTGGCAGAAAATAATTATTAGGATTTACTTTTTGTGTGTGTAAAAAAGAGCTTGAAAATGAGCCTTTTGGAATGTGTAACACTTTCTCTGTTTCCCAAAACTCAATATTCCTAACACAAATGCAAATAACTCAACAACTATCAATTTTAGTGAGAAAAAAATTATTTGCTAGCAACATCGTTCAATACTGAATAAGTCACAGCAAGTTTGAAGTCAGCATGTGTTGAAGTTTGAGTTTGTGAGGCAAAGTTTCACTGATGGGTATTGAAATTGACCCTCTGCTCACCTCTGTACTTTTGACCACGTGCACGTCCACGATGTTGGCAAAAATGGCGGAAATGCTGGTTGCCCTCACAAAATTATGATTCCTAAAGTCTTAAAAGCTCCAGATGGGCATGATTTGTGATGATATAGCTTCATTAAATGTTTTTCTTATAGTCTGCGTGTTTATATGTTTCATTTCGGTACCATGAGGTTCACAAAAACGAAATAACGGCACTGCTTGTGAACAAAATGACGCCGGCAAGCGTGACATTCGCCGAGTGCAGATTTAGTTTGCTCGAGTTCTTCTTTGAGATGCATTCAAAAGGCGAATCTTTGGTGAAAATATGCATTTCCAACACCATATTTATTACTCATGCTATTAAAAACTGGGTTTCTAGAAGAAAAGTAACAGTATTGGCCACTCGAAAAAGAGCAATATGTACGTTACTATGGTTTCCCTCGAACCATGGGAGAAAAAAAAAAAAATTTGAACAACACCGAGTGGTAAAATTGCCGAGAACCAAGGTCATGATTGTGTTTCATTCATTTCACAATCGAAAGAAATAAACAAGATAATGAACGCACATAGATAATACACTGTTATAGCGCATATCTCTGAAGTCGGTTTCGATCGTTTCACCGGTAACTTACATTTTCTACACGTGTAGCAAAAATGTCGCACGATAATTTCCGCCTTCAACCACTCAGGCAACCTTGCCCTTATTTTCGGGCTTGTTTACACCGTTTCTGGTCGTCTCCTGACCTTTACACGCTATTTTTGACCAATGAAACGGCTTCGTTTCGGCTTGCTGCAGAAGTAACTTAACGTCAGGCGAGCGCACGTGGGTTTTTTCTATCAGCTTGAATCTTATGAAACGATGTCCATCCGACTCATAATCTGCTAAATAACAATTTCTAGAATAGTTGAAATAATGCTCAAAGGACTAGTGTTGTGAAATAATGCCTCTTTTATTGATAAT
>JAWQFJ010003004.1:27500-97212 GCA_034096865.1 Theodoxus fluviatilis | reverse complement strand
ATCTATGGCAGCAGTGCGTCAGCTTGTGGGATCAGCGACTAGTCGTGTCAGAGACACTGCGACAAGCCCTGCTACCTTGGACAACTCGGACATGGCTACTGACGGGAGTGCCATTGCAGATGCCGATCGCCACCTTTTCCTTATGCACGGACGCATCAATGACAGCTTGGGGCGCCCACCTCCTCCCAGTCTTTCAGGTCTGCTCAGGACACGGGGCAGCAGAGGAGCGCTGCCGTCATATCAACGATCTGAAATGGTAGCAGTGATAAATGCCTTGAACATGTGGAATGACAGACTGCAGGGCCATGTCGTGATGGTGCTATCCGACAACACAACAGTGGTGGCTCACATCAAGAATCAAGGAGGCACCCTCTCTCGTTCCCTCTGTTTGCTCACGATAAATCTGTTAAAGTTTGTCCGTGCAGCGGGTATCCATCTACTGGTTCGTCACATGCCCGGGCGTTTGCAGGTGGTGGCGGACGGACTGTCTCGGTCTCAAGCACTTCCAACAGAGTGGACGCTGCACCCGGGCGTGTTTGCCAGGAGTCATTAGCTTTTCCGGGCTGTGTCAATCGACCTGTTTGTAACGATATTCCACAGCAGGTTGCCGGGGTACGTGGCCACTGTGCCAGATGCCGCTGCTGTGACTGTAGATGCCCTATCGATGGACTGGACAGGTCTAGCTCTGTATGCGTCTCCCCCTCTGCCTCTCATTGCGCAAGTGGTTCGACGTCTGGAGCAGTTCAACCGCGAGATGCCGTTGGTAGCTCCACTCGGGTGGAACAAGTCATGGATTTCTCATGCTGCTTCTCCGCTACGTTCAGATTCCGAAGAATTGCCATGCAGAGCGGACTTACTGAGCCCGGGCTCCAACATCGTTCACCCGTACGTCGAGAGTCTGAGCCTTCTCTTATTACGACTATCAGGAGGGCAGTTGAGGGCAGAGGATCTCCGATGCAGTGGTCCAGAGAGTCACTAAGGATTACGGGGCCTCCACTTTATATGTGTACGTTGTCAAGTGGAGAGGGCGCAATCTGTGGTGCCAGTCGAAGGGGTTGAACCTGTTTGCCTTGACTTCAGCCCGTCTCGCGGAATTTCTCTTGTTCCTCTTTGAGGTCAAGAAGTGGCGGCCTTCTACAGCAAATGGCTATCGCTCGGCTATTGATTATTGATTATTCCCTTGAGTTCCTTGTGGAGCATAGGGCCTCAGCAACAGTCCTCCAGCGTACTCGGTTCTGGGCAACCTTCCTCAGCTCTCCCCATGACAGGTTGCAGCTTTTCATCTCTTCCTCGCAGGATCTCCTCCAGGTGGTCTTGGGCCGACCAACTCGTCTCTTGCCCTGAGGATTCCACTGCAAGGCCTGTCTTGTGATGTCATGTGAAGGTTTTCGCAAGGTGACCGATCCACCTCCACTTCCGCCTTGCGATCTGCTGTCCAATGGGATCCTGTTTTGCCTGCTTCCACAAGTCAGTGTTCTTGACTTTTTCTGCCTGTGTATTCAGTTTGTGTGGGTTACCTAACCCTGGGGCTGATCGGGAATTCACCCGTCTTTTACGCATTTTCAGTTTACACGACTCGGGTCGGTATGTTATTTCCTTAGTGGAATATTGATCTTGTTCTTGAATTTTGGCTCATGTGCCTTTTGAGCCACTCGAGGAAGTCTCCTTTGACAGACTTACCATGATGACTGTGTTTTGATCACTTTGGCCACAGCGGGCTGTGTAAGTGAGATTCATGCCCCTTCAGCCAGAAGGGATTGTCTGAGATTCAACCAGAACGGTTCTGTGTCCCTGCTCACCTTACCGGGCTTCATCGCCACAAACAGGTGGCCAGAGGTTGGCAGTCCACAGTACACATTACAGCCTCTTGAAGAAGAGACCTTCTGCCCAGTACGAGCACTGTCCTGCTACATAGAGCGCACCAAGGACAAAGGAAGCCCGATGATCCGCCTTTTCTACCGCTGCAGGGCTCAGCACGAACACCTCCGCAGTTTGGCCACAGCGGGCCGTGTTAGGGAGCTTCATGCCCTTTCAGCCTGAAGGGATTGTCTGCGATTCAACCAGATCGGATCTGTGTCATTGCTCACCTTCCCGGGTTCCATTGCCAAGAACTGGTTGCCTGAGGTTGACCGTCAGCAGTACACAATACAGCCTCTTGCAGAGGAGGCCTTCTGCCCAGTCCGAGCACTGTCCTGCTACATAGAGCGCACCAAGGACAAAGGAAGCCCGATGATCCGCCTTTTCTACTGCTGCAGGGCTCAGCACGAACACCTCCGCAGAGCAGACCGGCCGGAGGGCTCAAGAGCTGCTACCCAGCGGATTTCCTCATGGAATACATCCCTTTTTGAGGAAGCGTATCAGACGGCCGCAGATCATGGCTGGAGAAGACGCATCGGATACCCCTGGAGAGGGGCGGACCCTGCGCAGGGGAACAGGAGAGTCAGTGGAGACTGACCCCACTTCTTCTATTCATGCTACAGGCTCATCATCAGCAGTGGGCTCTCCTGGTTCCCCGGGAGCAGACCGGCCGGAGGGCTCGAGAGCTGCTACCCAACGGAGCGGAGCGTCGGGTTCACTGCTGGAGGATTCCCCTGTCTCAGGGATCAGGGATGTTTCAGTACAGTCCCCTGATCCACACCGACCCGCTCACGAGCTGCGGGCCATTGCAGCATCTTTGGCCCTTTACAGAGGCGCAGCTTTGGAGGACGTCACCAAGTCAGTTGGTTGATCGTCAGCCAGCACTTTCGGACGCCTTATCTGAGACACAGGGCTGGCGAGCGTGGCGTCCGAGTGCACCATCTCCTGCGCCTGCCAGCAGAGGCTCATGGGCGGCGCAGTTTGTCTCACTGACCAGCATCTTCTTAGCTCCCTTTGCTGTCCTTCAACTTGTGCAGTGGTATCGTACAAGTCCTTAACCTCCTTATCTTGCTTAACATCTATATTAACTCTTAGGGCGCTGGTCAGTGGAGCGAGTTTCTTACCTCCTTACCCCCCTCCTATTCGGAATTCGGCAAACAGTGACTCATGTTAATCTGAGTAAAAGGTATTTTTTATCCTAAAATTAGTTTTAGGAGGATTAACATGAGTCACTGTGGGAGACCCTCCTGTGGTATCCTCACTCTGCGCAGTGAGTTCAGTTCAGTTGAGAGTTTCAGTTCAGTGTGATTTCTGCCAGTTCAGTGTTTGGAATAAACAGATTGACTTATGCTTGCCTGGGTTCGAGTCCACTTCTGTTGCTCTTGGCGATACTACATTTGGCGACGAGGACTGAGGATGCCGACCTTTGGCCGTTTGCAGGAATTTAGGCTCGAGGAGGAGGAGGATTGGGAGCAATACATCGCTCGAATGAAACATTACTTCGCGGCCAACGACATCGAGGATGCGAACAAACAGAAAGCGATCCTTCTGAGTGCATGTGGGGCCAGCACTTACAAGCTCATGTGTGATTTGCGGGCGCCAGCTCAACCAGGGGATGGATCGTTTGACGAACTGGTCACGGCCGTTCAGAAGCACCTGAAGCCGAAACCATCGGAAATCGTACAGCGGTTCAAGTTCCACACACGCGTACGTCACGAGAGCGAGACGGTCTCGACTTACGTGGCAGAATTACGTCATTTGTCACGTGACTGCAACTTCACAGGCGACTCACTGGAGTCGATGCTGAGAGACAGACTAGTGTGTGGCATCAACAATGACCGGATCCAGAGGCGCCTCCTGGCAGAGAAGGAGTTAACGTTCTCCAAAGCACTAGAGATGGCCACTGCGGTGGAACTAGCGGAAAAGAGTGCGGTGGATTTGCGAGGAGGGGCGGCTAGGTCAACCGCTGGTGGAATGAAAGAGACCGTGGTTAGTGTTGATAAAGTGAGCAGTTCGGCAGTCAGATCTATCACCAGGGGAGAGAACCAGGCTGGTGGGAAGAGCAAACAGATGAACATTGAGTGTTGGTTTTGCAAGGGCAGAGGTCACATGCAGCGTCAGTGTCAGCAGTATCGGGCAGAGAGAGAGAAAAGAAGACAGGCAAAAAGTGACACAGTCTCAAAAAGGGCCACAGTGAAGAATGTCGACGACTCAGACTCGGAGGGCGACGCTGAGGTGTTCACGGTGTTCAGAACACAAAACAAGGAGAAGCCGTACATGGTGACGGTGTCTGTGGAGGGTGTGCCCATAGAAATGGAAGTGGATACTGGAGCGTCTCTGACGGTGATCAGTGAAGGTACACTCAAGATCATCAGGCGTGGAGCGTATCTGCCACTTCGGAAATGCACGCGAAGATTGAAGACGTACACCGGCGATGAAATTCCAGTGTTGGGCGAGGGCCAGGTGGCCGTGACCTACAAAGGGAGCACACCGGTGACGTGCGAAGTCATCGTGGTGAAAGGAACAGGGCCAGATCTGTTGGGAAGAGATTGGCTCAAGCAGGTGAAGCTGGATTGGTCAGAAATCTTTTCTGTGCACAGTGGAGAAGCCCGAGCCAAAGACATGGACTTAGAGCTGATCCTGGGTGCGAATGCAGACGTGTTTGAAGAGGTGAGGGGCACCATCAAAGGGGTCAAAGCCTCTATTTTTGTTGACCCCACAGCCCAACCGCGCTACTTCAAACCACGGCCAGTACCCTACGCCTTGCGTGACAAAGTGAGCCAAGAGTTGGATCGTCTGGAAACGGAGGGAACAATAGAGAAAGTACAGTTCTCTGACTGGGCTGCTCCGATAGTCACTGTAGTCAAACCCGACAAGAGCCTTCGCATTTGTGGCGACTACAAGGTGACTGTGAATGCTGCCTCGAAGTTGGACAACTATCCTATCCCCAAGACCGACGACTTGCTGGCTAGCCTCGGGGGTGGGAAGTTCTTCACCAAACTGGATCTGACGCAGGCCTATCAGCAGCTGGAGCTCGATGAGGCCTCTAAGGAGTTCACCACAATTAATACACACCAAGGCTTGTATCGTTACAATCGCCTGCCGTATGGGGTGTCCTCAGCTCCAGGGATTTTTCAGAGGACGATCGAGGGCCTGTTGAGAGGCTTGACCAACGTGCACGTCCGCATCGATGACATCCTGGTGGCAGGAAAGACCCGTGATGAACACCTGACAACATTACGGACAGTGCTACAGCGCCTGAAGGAGGCCGGGGCAAAGCTGAAGAAGAAAAAGTGTGTCTTCATGGCCACCGAGGTGATCTACTTGGGTCTGAAGATAGATCAGACAGGGATCCAGCCGGTGCCGGAGAAGGTGAAGGCGATCCAAGAAATGCCTCGACCCACAGACGTGAAAAAACTGCAGGCCTACCTGGGAATGGTGAATTATTATTCCCGGTTCCTGCCCCAACTCTCCACAGTACTGGCTCCTTTGTACAGTCTGCTACAGAAAGGAGTGAAATGGTGTTGGGAAGATCAACACAAGCTAGCATGGACTGACTCAAAAAGATTGCTCCAGTCACCCCAACTGGTCGTTCATTTCGACTCCACCAAGGATATCGTCCTTTCCTGTGATGCGTCCAACTATGGGGTTGGAGCGGTGATCGCACATCGGATGGAAGACGGCAGTGAACGGCCAGTTGCGTTCGCATCACGCACCATGAACAGCGCTGAGAAGAACTACAGCCAGGTGGAGAAGGAGGCTCTGGCCATTATCTTTGGCATAAAGAAGTTCCATCAGTATCTCTATGGACAGAAGTTTGAGATCATCACCGATCACAAGCCGCTGTTGGGACTATTCGGTGAGAACAGGCAGATACCAGCCATGGCCGCCGCCAGGATTCAAAGATGGGCTCTCACGCTTGCTGCGTATGAATATCAGCTAAAGTTCAAAGAGGGCAAGAAACACAGCAACGCGGATGGCCTTAGCCGGCTGCCACTTGAGGTCACAGTGGGAGTGAAGCCTGAAAGGGGAGAGACAGTCCTGCTGATGGAGCAGGTGGAGACGATGCCGGTTACAGCCAAGCAGATACGACAGTGGACGAGCTCAGACCCTGTGCTGTCAAGAGTGAAGGAGTTTGTCCAGAAAGGCTGGCCTGAGCGTAGCGACGACAAGAGCGTCCAGCCATACTTGGCTCGGACGATGGAGCTGAGCCTGATGGATGGCTGCTTACTATGGGGAACGCGGGTGGTGATCCCGCCCAGGGGACGAAAGCGCTTGTTGGAAGACTTACACGAGTCACACCCGGGCATGACGAGGATGAAGGCGTTGGCGCGCTCATACATATGGTGGCCGAACCTGGACCGCGACATCGAGGCGACGGTGCGTGGCTGTCCGGTTTGCCAGGCTCACAGGAACATGCCCAGTTCAGCCCCTTTGCACCCGTGGGAATGGCCGAATCGACCTTGGAGTCGGCTGCATGTGGACTATGCAGGCCCCTTTCAAGGGAAAATGTTTCTGGTCATCATTGACGCTCATTCTAAGTGGATGGACGTGTACCCCATGAATTCGAGCACATCCACGGCGACCATTGAGAAACTCCGTCAGTCATTCGCCATCCACGGATTACCCGACACCCTGGTGTCAGACAATGGTGCATGCTTCACCAGTGAAGAGTTTGAGATCTTCATGAAGATGAACGGCATCAAACACATCAAGTCGGCGCCGTATCACGCGGCCACTAATGGGTTGGCCGAACGGGCCGTACAGACGATGAAGCAAGGTCTGAAGAAGTTGACCAGGGGCTCTATGGAGACGCGACTGGCGCGCTTCCTCTCCATGTACCGCGTCACACCTCAAACAACGACGGGGTTGTCGCCCGCGGAGCTCCTCTTCAACAGGAAGGTTCGTACGCGACTTGACTTGGTGCAGCCCTGTGTGGAGAGAAGGGTGGTTCAGAAACAGTCGCAGCAGAAGCTGAACCATGACCACGCTGACGTCAGAAAGTACCAGGTTGGGGACCTGGTACACCTCAAGAACTTTTCTGTGGGTCCCAAATGGCTGCCCGGGGTGGTCATGCAAATGACGGGGCCACTGTCATACATTATCCGACTGGCCGATGGCCGCATGCTGAAAAGACACGTGGATCATGTGGTGCCTCGGGTCAGCGACCCTGAAGTGCCTGAGGACTGCGAGCGGGGCGTCCAGACCAACGCTCAGGCCTACCCGTGCATTCAGCCGCCTCTTTTGGCTGAACCCCCAGGGCCATTGTCAGACGATCCCTCTGCACGAACACTGCCGCTGGAAGTTCCTACACAAGATCTGGAGGTGTCGCACCAGCCGGACCTCGAGCACTCCGACCCGGGCGACCTGGCGATGCCAGCGCCGCGTCCCGCGGCTGCTGTCAGTCCAGCCATGACGCCTATGCCCGAGAGCCGTCCAACGCGACAGCGCAGGCGGCCTGAGCGGTTCAAGGACTTTGTCCTCCATGGGTTCCGGGATGTGCGGAAGTGAACTGGGAACTGATTATGTACATCATGTTTCTGGGTTGTGTTGTTGTTCGGGAACTGATACCATTTTGTTGCAATTTTCTTTTGTCTTCCTCAATGTTTGTGTTATACGTTCTCGGAAAGACGAGAGAGGTTCAAAGCTTTCAGGGACACTTAGACTTCCATTTTTATTCACCTTTATGAAGTTCGTTCTCTTCATTTGTTCAACGTGGATAAAAACTTAAGGGTGGGGGTATGTGGTATCCTCACTCTGCGCAGTGAGTTCAGTTCAGTTGAGAGTTTCAGTTCAGTGTGAGTTCTGCCAGTTCAGTGTTTGGAATAAACAGATTGACTTTGGCTTGCCTGGGTTCGAGTCCACTTCTGTTGCTCTTGGCGATACTACACCTCCCAACCTGCCCCGCAAGGAGGAACTCGCCAAGCACTTGGAGAAGTGAAACTGAGGCAAAGATTATAGGTTACACAAAGATAGCTCATGCCGAGCTTTTGCTATATAGAGTTACAAGACGCTCGGAACGCAGCGCCCCAAGCGGCCAGGACTATGGGGAAGTAATCACACTGCTTAGATACATGTAAAAAGTGCTTGTTTGTCGATGCGTTTCTGATGCATTCTGATCATGTTTGTGAATACATTTACGGTGTAATGTGTAATAAAATGATTTGCTGCAATAATGGGGGTGTTTTGGCTTTGTTTTTTTGTAGCAGGCGTTGTGAAATCGAAATATTTGGTTCATCGAAATGTGAGCCTATAGTCCGTTTCAACATTGCTCTGTCAGTGGAGACAAAGATTATTCGTCTGCCAGCCATCTAGGTACATACGACCGGTGAGGTTTGTTTACTTATCTTCTGTGGGTTTTGTGCAGAAAGTATACGTTAAAACAGTCTAATATGACTATTTTTGATTAGTTTTTAATCTAATTAATATTTTTGCATGCTTTAACGCGGCCGGATCTTTGGCATAACTCCCCGGGCGTGCGAAGTCAGTAGCGTCCACTGACAGAGCAATGTTGAAACGGACTATAGGCTCACGCGCATGCGCAGAAGCATCCATTTAGATACTGTGCATTCATATTGCCATCAATGATTTCAGTACAGAATGTATTTTTTGCCTGAAACCTGGGGAAATATTCCTAATATGTACGTGTTTTTAATTGTAAATAACACTTCATGTGTTTAGCAAATTTTTTTAATCTTCTTTGAGAATGTAGAACTGGCAAAGAAATTAGCAGCAAGGCTAAATGTAGTAACACACACTTGTAGGTCAAACATCAACCTCAAGTACAATAAGGTTAAGGAGTTAACATATTCATAAAGTACATTCCTTTTGCAACCCATTTATACCAAACATGACCATAATCATTTCCAGTCAGACAAGTTCTTATCACATTTCTGAAACAACTTGAAAGAGTCAAAGGAGTCTTGCCAAAGTGAAACATAAAGGTGAATGAATGGAGAGTGTTACTGCCTATCAGCCGTTGTAGGCTGCAGAAGGCTATTGATAGAAATTAAAAGAAAAATCTCTTGAGTAAGAGCAAGTCAAGTCTAGATAATTTGCCTTTTATTTATTTCATACTAGCGGGTACCCGTGCTACGCACTGCTGATGTGTGAATATTTTATAGCATGTTTACATACAAACTCAGACTGACTTGGAAATACCAAACAAAGAAGAGTAAGTACTGTTACATGTTGAAAAGTGGATAAAAATAATTAAAAAATAAAATATTTCCGGGGCTCGAACCCAACGACTTTAGGACTTCACAGCGTTCACAGTCCCGCGCTCTATCCCCTTGTCTATTGACTCACATGACATCATAGGGAGTCGCTAACGTATATATATATATATATGATCCGAGTTGGTCCACCAAAAATGCGATCATAGGACGAAGGCCGACTGAAACTTGCGAGGACCTAAAAAGTCACTTCAAAGTCAAATTTGGTCACGAAAAATACCCTACTACCCCTTCCCAACCGTCCTCTGGGGCGATGCCAAAAAGCAAAGCGATCGGCAAAACGGGCTCGGAGGAGATCTTGCATAAAGTTTTACCTTTTTGCATATTAATATATAGATGGAGATGGGATGGATCTATTTTTACCCCCAACCCACTGGGAAAAGTTAAACAAAGTCTTCAAAGAGCACTAAAAACTCTGTTTCAGGTCTGAGCGTTTTGCCAGTTGCCATGGTGAAGGACAACTATGCCTACATCATCAGTGCTGACACCAGTTCTGTCATCATCATCGACCCAGGGGAGCCCGAGCCCGTCATAGTAAGTGTTGTTCTCCTGCCCAGCATAGACACACTGCTGTGACAGGCCTTGCAGTCTCTCTAGTGAATTCTTATTAACTCTTAGAGTTCCCATAATGCCTTTCTCCACCCTTGACTGGTATCCCTGTTCCACCCTTCTCCATCCTTCTTGGGTTAACTCTTTAAGTCCCTGTAATGTCCCCGAGATAAGTAGCCTAAGATGGGCAGAGAAAGGAGAATTAATCCATTAATTTCCCTCAAGATACGCATACAGCCTGTGCTGCACTGAAACCTCCCTTATCAGTTGGATTGCTGTGGTCCTTGTGATATCAGGGCCTGCCCCAGTAAAAATAAATGATAAAGTCATAACATTCATTATAATTATTCAATTCAATTCAGTTCTTTTTTCTTCCTTTTTTTGTCAGCAGTGCAAGAGCAAACAGCATTGCATGTGTTGTGAAGATTCTAGATCATGCTTGAGTGTCGCAGCATGGTTGATTTTGTATATCGGTCAGGTCATTGCCCTGACCCACGACCGATTTAGGCTAAATATGTCTTGTTATGTCACGTGACGTCAGCTGATTTAGAGCTCGACATTCTGGAGACTGTGCCGCTTCATTCACGAAAGATCTGGAATCTAGGGTTAGGTATAAAAGGAGCGACAAAGCGAGAGAGTGACAGACGCGACTGACACAAGTCAGACACAAGCAGCAGATGCGACAGAGTTAAGGTGAGAGCTTAACTTTGTAAGGAGGGAGTCCTCTACAACACTGTGCGTAGAGTGAAGCGAGTAAGACGACGAATTACTGTTGGTTGATTTTCATCACTGTGTAGTGATCAGTTCATGAATAAAGTTTATCGAAAACGACCACCAGTGTTTGTCACTTCGACTTCCCAGCGCAAGCCAGGAGAACCCCCGCACAAACAGAGTAGAGTGCAACACATGCATTCTGCATTTGAATTTCAATCCACTTTATTTATGAGGGTAATGAATTAAGCAAAGATGTCTATTTCTTTTAGACCTTGAACACGCACTTTTACATGAAAATGGAAATGCAAACATAACTAAACATATTAGAATGAACCCAGATCTTTTCCATCCCAGGGATAGAACCATGGCACTGCACCTCACACATCATTGAACCCCGAAACATGTTCACCTATCTCGGCCTGTCAAAAGACATGGTTTCAACCAGCGAGTAGAGGCTGAGGGGCTGACCGTGTACTCATGCAAGAGGGGAGAGCGGGGGGGAGAGGAGGGGGGGGGGGGGGGGGCTGCCTGGAACTGGTATATGACATGCCAGAGCAAAAAAGAAAGCATTTACAGGAACTTTCCTTCCCCTCCATCTTGTCTAGAATATAACTAAACATGAAAATTCAGAAATGTCACTTACAGTTTCATACTTTATGAAATGAGTAGTTTGGTTTGACTTTAGTTGTTCAATTTGTAGTTTTCAACAGAGCACAATGATTTTGTATTGAAAAAAAAATGTCTGCACTTATTTAGCCTATACAAGTATTTCTATAGGGTTGTCCATGCTAATTTTCATAGACTTCAACATGCTTGAAAGCTGCATTATTCACAGTAAACCATATTTCATTGCAATTTTTTGGTTGAATTGACAGGCAGCTCTGGAACGGTTGAATTTGACTCCCACTGCCATGCTGATAACCCACAAGCATTGGTAAGCCTAGGCTTTGTCAAGTTCTCAGTATGTTTGTGTATGTCAGCACATGTTACTTTTATCCTCATGCAGAGGCTTGCTGGAGGACCAGACCAATTTGATGTTTTAACAAAAACATCTTTGTCCTTTTTGAAGGGCCCCCTGTGGGTTGGGGGTCAGAATAGACCCACTGTGTCTCTCTATGTGATTCATAAGGCAAATAAATAGGAACATCACGACTTTATTTGCACTTAAAGGTAAAAGGTGTGATTTTATATAGTGACTTTCCACCATTGATTGGTGCTCAAACCGCTTTACACTTTACCCGCTCACTTACTCTATACTATTCTAGTGATTTTGGTGCTCAATGGCCTTATAATGTAGCCTACAAAAGCTGATAGGCTGTAAAACTGCCTCCCTCCCTCCCTCTCTCTCTCTTTTGAAGGTTGCTAGAACCTCATATCTTCAGAGACTGACTCTGTGACTGAAAGGAGTCATTAACCATGCTATACTTTTTTGTGTGCATGGCCATACATTTTGGGGGCCCTGGTGAGATTTTTATTACTCGGATGTAACGAATAGAGACAGAATAAGCTTGAAATTGCCATGGATATTTTGTTATGTTTCATCTGACATTTTCCACAGAATATATCAGTTTAGGCTGGCTTACTTGCATTAATGCAGGAACTGCAAAGAAATTTTAGGTTGAGTTGTTTTTTCCAAGGATACATCAGAACCTTTCTCTTGAAGATGTGGCAGATTGAGATATGTTAAATGGTGACTGATTATTTGTAATTTTTCTACATCTCTCTAATAATTAGCTCATTTTAGTGCACATTTAAATTGGTAACAGTGCATGGAGTGATTGCAAATCGTCGACATTAAAGCATCGTCTGTTCTTTAACTGTGTGAAACATCAATGAAAAGAAAGCAAACACAAATGAGTATAAAGATGCCAGAAAATGTTCCATGTACTATGTAGTGTGTTGAGTCGCTGTAAATGGGAGTCTCGGCTGTCGACAGTTGACCATCAGAGTCAATGATGTCGGTCAGTTGTGTGCGCTCCTTCGATGATGGGCCCGAGTGTGGCTGGCCAGTCCAGTCTGGGAGGCGCACACCCGGGGACAGTGTGGGCACTGGAAGTACGCTGTGGTAGGGCTGAACGTCGAGGCTTTCCTGCGTTCCCTGTGTTTCAAGCCCAACCTCGCAGAGTCTAGAGGTATGATGATGATGAGTTGTGTAATTACTTTACACTTGAGGCTAGACTTGTAGAAACAAAATACCTGACATGCTTCATTCACTCTTCTCTCACAACCAAGGAGAAAACAAGCGAGATTTAGCTAATAATAACTTTAATGAATAAAGTGATTCAATCATGCAAGGCATGCACAAGAAGAAGGTTATTATTTGATTTCAATTGTGAATATTTAGAATTACTAGGCCAGCCGTATAAAAAGGAAAATTGAAATGATTGTTCTCAGTCAATTGTTCAATGTTGAAGAAATGTCAATGCTCACCAAATTCCAACGATGAAACAAAAGTCAGTTCTTTTCCTAACCTGTTTTCACTTAACATGTAGAAGTGGAGGGAGTCGGTCTTCTTTGGAGGAGTTCACAGCATCTTCAGGCAGACACCTCTGAGACGGGTCAGCAGCACTCGTCTCAGCAGGGACTTCAGAAACCTGCGTGTCGCTTGGATGTCAAAGCCAAAGATGATCCTAATGGCTTCACTGTCTTATATTTAGTTTGTACTTCCTGCTCTGATAATTTTCTGAGTAAGCATCTCTGTGGCCTCTCCCCCCTCCTTCTGGTGACTCCCTAGCTTGGAATGTCGTCTGGCAAAATAGGATTTTTTGGTCCAGCACCAGAAAACTGGGGGTGCAGGGCGTTATCTTATCACCAAATGTATGTGATGATGGAGACTCCTCTGGGACCGGATGTCCCCATGGGACCCGGAACTAATTTGACCGCCCACACTTGATGTGACACAGATCCCGGTGCTTCTAAACATTCTGTGGAACTGGAACTATGCATAACCCTGTCCATTCCCACACTTTCTGTCCTCATTCCAAGCAGCAGCATCTCTCATTAATGCACAATAGAGCCACTGATGGGTAACCATCACACCTGGCGTTGGTGATCCGCATCCTTCGAGCTTCCTCGAAGTTCTTACAGGCCCTCCGAATGATTGCTCGCCAGACAGTTCTCTCCTCAGCGCAGGGTTCAAGGTCTTTTGCAGAGATGGAACAGTTTCCAGACTGTCCTTGATGCAGTCTATATACTATCATCTGTACAGAGTGCATTTTCATTGGTGAGGGAGTTCCTTTGAGCTGGAAGTTCCTTCTCTCAAGTATGTCTCTTTCTAGTACACATTCAAACGAGTATAAGCCACCATCCACTGCACATATCATGATTATTTTGATAGCATTATGAAGGAATTTATTGCACTTGGTAAGATGAAATACTCTAAAGATTGTCACACAAGGTGCAATAGAGACATACTGTTTCCATTTCTCTGATCTAGACATTTTTTCTTGGTGTTCACACATGATGAAACTCCTTGAACCTCTTGGCTACATGATAGGCCATGTTCTATCATGTATCTCTCTGTCAGAGGCCCAAGTGGACTCTAACGCACATCTTGATTTTCACAAATGTAGTGATTTAAATGAACTATTGATATGTTCTTAGTTTTGAAATACCAGTACTGTTATTTGGTTATGGTGTTGTATGTGTATCAGTAATTCTACAAGTGAGCATTTTGTTTGTGAACTGAAGAAAAAATGGCAGACATCGTTGACTTGTGTGAGGGTTATAGAGTGAGGGTTGAAGGCAAGGAGTATTCCCATTGGATGACTGGCAGAGGTGTTTCACTTGAAATACTGAGAGAATAGAACCAGTCCAAAACCATGAAATCATTTCTGGTAACTCAAAAGTCCACTGAAATATCTGCTCGCACACAAGGAAAGGTGTATTTCATGATAAATAATAATAATATTTCATGATCCAAAAATTGTTTCTGTTTCACCACATGTGGCAGCCTTAAGAATGAGAATTCATGGGAAGGAATGCATATCAAAATGGCTTTATTCGTGAGAACAAATAGTGCGAGTCTGCACATATGAATCAGTTCAGTTCAGTTCAGTCTCTTAACCTTGAGATGGGTTGTTGAGGCACCACTGATGACTTTTGGACAATCTTCCTCCATTGATCTCTATCCTCTGTGGCTCGCTGTGAGTCGGCAAAGGTCAAGCCTGTCCACTCTTTGATGTTGTCTTCCCACCTCTTTCTCTGCCTGCCTCTCCTTCTCCCACCTGGTACACATGAATAGGTATTTACAAAATGAAATGCAACATCAGACATTCACAACCACCTGAAAACAACAGCCCAGAGGTTTCTTACAGCTGCAACACTCTTAATGGTACATAGCATCATTCAAAACTTATGTTGAATCTCATCCCATCCACCTCTCTCCAACTGGGCAAGTTACCTTCACCAAGTTACTGTCATGTGCATTCCCTGGTTCACAACATTCTCCATCATTAAAATCAACTGTTCAGATAAAACATTTTCAGTCAGTTTCAAGCAGGTATGAACTCTCAGACATCAAGAGTGGGAATATTCTTTTTTTTATATAAATATGCACAGTATCAAAGCCTTATTTATGCTACTAGTACAATGGCTGCATGCACTGATCATACATAGATACATACATGCATACATATATAACAATCACAAAAGGTACCGTTGACTGACTTTGGGAGGACCAGTGGCCTATAAGTATTCTGACCTTTGGCTCCTGTGCTCCTCCACAGGGATCACAGTGGGGGCAACGAAGCCATGAAGCGCCGATATCCAGGACTGCGGGTTTACGGCGGATCCGAGGACAGGGTGCCTGGAGCTACACAGTGAGTACCCACAGTCATGAGAAGGAAGGAGAGACCTATTGTTTTTGATGTGGAGGAGGAGGGCAATGACAATAATGATGATGATGAATGAGGAGATACCATGTACATTTTTTTTAAATTTTTTTTTTTTATATAATTTTTTTTTTTTTTTTTTTTTTTTTTTGGGGGGGGTTGTAGAGTGTTTATATCATAAGTCTTAAAAATGAGGAGACTACCCCTTTTTCATGCATGATGTCCCTTACTGCCAATACTGACCCCACACTACATTCCCAAACTGCCTGTAGCTGCCAGGACACATTGGAGTTTGGTCATTTGTGATTGGGAATCATCCTTGCTTTTGTGGTAACATATGTAACTTATGACACCAAGTAGTATATTACACTTGTTAAGAAGCCTGCACCTTATCTCTGAGTTTGTTTAGACTCTGTTACTGCCAGCATGGTGGAAAGATGACAAGACAGGAGTTTAATCATCTGCAATTGCAGACCATCTTTGCTTCTGTGACAATGCCTGACTGTGCATGAGGAACAAGGCGGTTTGGTTGTTCAGAGGGTACGCTTGTCGGCTTTCAGAGGTGATCCGATGGTCTGGATGTGTGTATTGTGTGTGTAGGGGTGTGGATGTGTGTGTGTGTGTGTGTGTGTGTGTGTGTTTGTGTGTGTGTGTGTGGGGGGGGGGGTTTGCGTGTGTGTGTGTATGCACGTGTGTGTGTGTGTGTGTGTGATATGCTGTTTCTTTCTCCAGAATTCTTGGACTTGTGTTTGCCCATTTTTGTGGACAATCGTGGTGATTGGCCAGCCGGGACATCCAAGACTGTGGGAATGTCTTACGTCATAGCAGACGTAATTCTTTTAATACGTCATCTTGACGCCATTTTTTTCTTTGCTGAAGAAGTTGCCGAAAGGCATCGAAATATTCTTAAAGTAATAACACAGAAAGTCATCTTGTTTTTTGTTTTCTTTCTCTTTTTTGTAAGTGAACAAGGCTAAAGTGAGAAAAACAGATTTTGAGCAAAATGCCAAGAAAAGTTGTCAGTGCACTGTTATATATAATGGCTTTCCTGAACTTCACATGCCTGTAAAAAGTTAAGATTTCCTCTGGTAGCATGCTTTTTCCTGGAATTTGCATGAATGAATTAAGTTCTACATACGGCTGCTGCCACTGGACAATCACTCCCCTCATCAGCTGGAACCCGTGGTTGTGGCGCTTTTGGGGCCTGCTCCAGTAGCTCCACCATGCGCGGCCCCTAGCAGTGCAAAACGCCACCGGGGAGTGTCCAGGAGTGGATGGTGGCTGCCTGTGTACGGCGCCTGCGGGACTGCCACACCCACAGCGAGGCAGCTTCAGCGGTCTCCTGCAGCAGCCCTCGCTTTGAATGGCCCTGTAGGAAGCAGATGGCAAAGTGCCCGACAAAACCTCTGCAGCCAACCTCAACTGGGAATATTCTGCAGTCCCACCCACGCTCCCCGCACGACTGTCAAATGTCCTCGTATTGGGTCAGCTTTCTCTTATGGGCTTGGGACATGTTGCCCTCCCAAGGCACTGTCAGCTCGGCAGCCATGTTGTGTTTGAAATATCTCATGTTGTCATTTTTCATACTTCAGCCTCGTTTTCTCATGCACAGTCATGTATGTGTAACACATGGCATCAGGCAGCTCTGGCTGTATGTTACACTTGATGAGGAGCCTGCACATCATCTCTGAATTTGTTTCTACTTTGTTACTGCCAGCTCGGTTGGAGATGACGAGACTCTGGAGTTTGGTCGTCTGCGATTCCGGACCATCCTTGCTCCCGGCCATACCACAGGTCACACCCTGTACCTGCTGGATGGAGGAGAATTCCACTGCCCCGACTTCCTCTTCTCTGGTGACCATCTCTTCCTGGGAGGCTGCGGTGAGTGCACCCTCTGTCCCTGTGACCACATGCTCTCCTTGATCTGTTCTGGAAATGTTTTTTCATCAGGGAACCTTTCTCAGTTCCTGAGTCACAAAGCAGTGTTTGCTCTAGGTGCTTACCGTTTGTGTGTGTGTGTGTGTGTGTGTGTGTGTGTGTGTGTGTGTGTGTGTGTGTGCATATGTGTGTGTGCATCTGGCTGGCTGGCTGCCTTTCTGCCTACCTGTCTGTCTTTATATTAATCATCGACTGATTATGACTATATCTATGACTTTTGTGAGCTACTGCAGTAGGTCCTGGAACCCAGCAGCTTGTGTGTTCCAGCTGATTTCAGAGGCATTGAGTGATCTTGCTGACTGCTGTATGCAGATCTACTGTATGCAGATCTACTGCATGCAGATCTACTGCAGGTTGCATAAGCCGAGCACCCTGGGGTAACTCTGACCTCCAATGCTTGGTGCTGCAGTGCCCCAGTGCGCTTGCCTTGTACAGGGCATGGTTGTTGTTTACTTGTACAATTCAGGTGTATTATGAATTCCTGAATTTTCAGAAGAAAAAAAAAGTAAAAGATCATAAATATTTCTAGACATGTTTTGCAGTTTGTTTATTTTCCAGTTCAGAATTTGCCCAGTTCTGGGTTGATCTGTAGCTTAAAAACTGAAAATACTCAAAATTTTCTTTAAAAAATACATGTACCACAATTTTTTTTCTTTGTTTGTGTATTCTTGTCTGTGCTTGCAGGTCGCATGTTTGAGGGCAGTCCCATGACGATGCTAAGGTCCCTGGACAGAGTGGCAGCGCTCAAGGAGGACTTGCTTATCTGGCCTGGTAGGTGACGGTCTTCAACATGAAGTGAAGGTGTGGTGGCTGTCCCCTGGGTGCAAGGAGGACTTGCTTATCTGGCCTGGTGGGTGACGGTCTTCAACATGAAGTGAAGGTGTGGTGGCTGTCCCCTGGGTGCAAGGAGGACTTGCTTATCTGGCCTCGTAGGTGACGGTCTTCAACATGAAGTGAAGGTGTGGTGGCTGTCCCCTGGGTGCAAGGAGGACTTGCTTATCTGGCCTGGTAGGTGACGGTCTTCAACATGAAGTGAAGGTGTGGTGGCTGTCCCCTGGGTGCAAGGAGGACTTGCTTATCTGGCCTGGTAGGTGACGGCCTTCAACATGAAGTGAAGGTGAGGTGGCTGTCCCCTGGGTGCAAGGAGGACTGGAACTGTGAGCCTGCCTGTGGATTAGAAGTGGCTCTACAGGCCCAATCTAGTCTTGCAGAGGAGGGAACAAATAGGTCACAAGATGGGTGGATGATGGATAGTGTTTTACGGCCTATCAGTCTTTGTAGGCTATGTAAGGCCATTAGGCACAAAAATCACTAAACAGTTTAGAGTAAAAGCAAATCAAGTCATGGCATCCCTAGTTATTTGCCTCCTACGAATCGCGTAGGGAGACGCGATGGGTCAATTCTTACCCCGAACCCACAGGGGGGATGGGTCACAACAACTGATGTTCCTGCTAGTGGGTGCAGGGTTCAAAGCTTCGGGGATCTGAGAGTTGCATCCTTGAGCAAGGTGCTTTACTCACATTGCTTCTTCTCACTCGGGAGTAAAAGTAGGGGTGCCTGTGATGGCCGAGCTGGAAAGTTGTGAAAGCTAACTTTAGCGCATTCATCTGCAGCCTGGTTGCATACTCCCTGGAAGTTGATGGTGATGGAATGATAACAAATGTGGCCTGATGCCCAGGGGGTAAAATGAGGTTCAAGCACCCATCAATGGGTGGAGTCTCGGATATAAAGAGGAGCACATTTACCTTAACCTTCACCATTACTGACTTCGACGTCTTTCCCGGGCAGCTGGGGTCTGGCTTGTCCTGAGCTGCTGGCACCATCTCTTTATAATGTATTATGTCCCATACTGTCTGACTCCTTAGCTCGCTGCCATTCCCAAACTGACCTAGTCGTCAGCTATGCCCCAGTTTGACGAGTAATGACGAGTTTGAGGAGGAAAATTGAAGAGCTAGCCTTTGCTAGGCAGCAAGGGGCAGTGTGGGAATGGCTGCATGGGTAGAGTACAGACATGACTCATCTGAATTAAAAACTGTCATTGCCTCTTCCTCTACAGGACTGTACAAAGGTGCACAAGTGTGTCCTTCATCTGTGTCTTGCTGTGTGTGTGTGTGTGTGTGTGTGTGTGTGTGTGTGTGTGTGTGTCCATTTGTAAATGTACATCTATTTGTCTGTCTGTCAATCTGTCAGTCTTTGTGTGTATGTCAATCTGTGTGTCAATCTTTGCTTGCATCTATTTGTCTGTCAGTCTGTGTCTGCATGTCTGTCAATCTTTGCCCTCCACTTATAGAAACACATACAGAAAGTTGTACACGTGTCTACCTACTGCACATGTATGTACCTTTTTGTATAGCAGTCTGTATGTCAGTTTGTCATGTGTGAGTGTGTCTGCCTGTGAATATGTATGAGCATCTTGCACACATTTGCATACTCACATACACACACATGCATGCATATATGTACACACATCTTCAACTAGAAATGTCTGTATTGCAGGACACGAGTATGCTTCAGACAATCTGGAGTTTGCCTGCTTCCTGGACCCAAGCAATGAGGACGCCAAGGTTTGAAGTCTTTATTGGTTCCCCTCTTTGTATGTGACATTTCAAGTTTTTTCTCCATTTTCTCTATTTTGAGTTGCTGGCTCATTTTGAATGTGCTTTGAATATTTCTTCAATTGAGAAGGCTGCTTGAAAATTAAACTCTTGGTTGGAGAGTTACAGGTTGTTGAAGGTGCTACCTTCTAGAATCAACATTCAGAGAAAATGACACAAGATTTACACATTGGTATGATCAAATCCAAGTCTCCTAATGGGGTCTGCATCCGTCTTGCCAGTGGATGGTTGATTGGTGTTTTATGGCCTATGTAAGACCATTAACCACGAATATCACTAGAATAATTTAGAGTAAATGCAAATCAAGTCTCTAGTTATTCGCCTCTTACGAATAGTGTAGGGAGACGCGGCGGGTCAATTCTTACCCTGAACCCACAGGGGGATTTGCCAGTGGAACTCCACTAATTCTCATAGACAAGTGCATATCGATTGTCCACCCCAGCATGAGGGAGAGGGTTCTACCCCTACAGTATGCCCCCTGGTGGCACACTGTGCTACTTGGGGCCGCCCGTGGTGGAGCTACTGGAACAAGGCCCCCAAAGCTCCATGACCACAGGCTCCAGCTGATTCGGGGGACATCTAGCAGCAGCTGCTGTATGCGATTGTCTGGGATACATGAAAGGAAATGTGTGTGTGTGCGTGTATGCGTGTGTGTGTGCGCATTTGTGTGCATGCATGTGCGTGCATGCGTATGTGTGCATGTGTGTGTTTGCATGCGTGCGTGTGTTTGCGTGCATATGTTTGTGTGTGTGCGCATGCGTGTGTGCATGCATGCGTGTATGTGCGCGTGTGTGTGTGAGTAAGAGTAATTGAAAATGTGCAATTTGGGGGCTTTTCTCTCAATACTGGATGTGGTTGGTGCTTAAAAAGTGCTTAATGGCAGCTTTTGAAAAATTCTTGCCAGCAACCTATACATGTAGATTAATTATCTTTTGTTGTCAAAGGCAAGTTAATGTTGATCTTGGAAATGTTGAACTCCCTCTCTATTTGCTGCTCTCCAGGATCTGTGGTGGGTGGCCAGCTGTGTCCCAAGTGGCTTTCTGGATGCTACATGCTACATGCCCCAAGGCAGTCTTTGAGGCGCTGGAGGGGAGGCAGTCTTTGAGGCGCTGGAGGGGGAGGCAGTCTTTGAGGTGCTGGAGGAGAGGCAGTCTTTGAGGCACTGGAGGGGAGGCAGTCTTTGAGGCGCTGGAGGGGAGGCAGTCTTTGAGGCGCTGGAGGGGGAGGTAGTCTTTGAGGCGCTGGAGGGGAGGCAGTCTTTGAGGCGCTGGAGGGGAGGCAGTCTTTGAGGCGCTGGAGGGGAGGCAGTCTTTGAGGCACTGGAGGGGAGGCAGTCTTTGAGGCGCTGGAGGGGAGGCAGTCTTTGTGGTGCTAGAAGGGTCCTCCAGCCCTTTCATTTCTGTTGACAAACTTTGAATAGAAGTCTTGTTTTGGCACTCCGTTGTCTTTCATTCTACCTAACCACACACACTTGTATGCATACAAGTGTATTTGTGTGCACACAGAGTACAAACTGATTATTTCTTCTATACTTTCTGCTTTTATATAAAACATTTTGGGGTCTTATTTCAGACCAAGTACGATTGGGTAAAAGACAGACGATCAAAGAAATTAAGCACAGTAAGTTGTTTTCTTTCTCTTTTTAGAAAACTGTTCAAGTCATTTAGCTGTAACGTCACCAGAGCACAGACAAAAATGTTTATTGAAGTACTCAGAGATGTATTTGTCCTGTATCTTGTCTGCTTTGTGTAACTATGTACATCATTGAAACATTAATTGTCACTGGAGTAGGAAAATTGAGAAAATGAGAGATTTGAGATTTGTATAAATATTTATTCTTGTGGAGACCCTGAGGTGACATGAGCTATAAATGATTTCTAGCTGTGGAGGTACATGAGATCATACACCAAGTTCATATTTGCCACAGAATCGGCAACTTACTGTGGTCGTTGTAAACAATTTTCAGCATTTTGACAAAATAGTACACTGTGATTTTTTTGTGTGTAATAGCCTGCAATAACTAAATCTCATGTTTGTCCTTATTTTTTTCATTTTAAGTTTGTTTCTTTTCATTCGTAATTACCCTCGTAGTGCCATGATAACAAAAAAAACCTAATTGCACTGACATTGTTGGCAGACCAGCTGTAATGTGTGCTGTGCTCTTGGTGGTTGATAGAAATAGGCTCTAACCAATAGAGAGTGTGTTAGCAAAAGTTTAACACACAGGGTTGGAGCCCAATGGCCGATAATTTGGACTGTGGCACTGAGAGTTAATTCTTGAGATGCAGTACCAATGTTTCTTTGCCAGAGTCCCAGCACACTGAAAGAGGAGCTGAGCTACAATCCCTTCCTGAGAACAATGCAGGAGGGTCTTCTCCGCAGCATGGGTCTCATAGAGGGTGACGGCTTCACGGTACCCAACGATGACACCAGAGCAAGGGTCCTTTCTGAAATCCGCCAGCGCAAGGATGACTTCAAGTACAAAATGTGAAGATATTCTCTGGGAAAGGATGCATAGGCAAGATGTAGTTTTTTCCTTAGCAGAGTTTCACAGAAGTTGGTGATTCATATCAAGAGTTGAGAGATTTTTTTTAGCACTGCTTAGAAAAAATTTCAGTTGGTTGGATGTGAATCACTACCTTCTGAGAAAGACAGCTAGGATTCTTACAGTGAAGAGAAGTATTGAAAGTGACAACAGCGCATAAGAATTTGCTTATTTTCTACTTACAACTTTTCCTCAGGTGCAGCATGTAAAAAATGTACTTTTGGACAATGATTTTTCTTGTCAACTGTGTTAGTGCATTTTTCATTTGTTGGGCCTGTTGAGGTTGTTTTTGTTCAAAGTTGGACATTTTATTTATTTCTGTCTGTTAACAAGCACCAATAAACTGACCTTTGCTGTATGGTCAGTTCTTAGGCTTTTTCAAATACTTTTCTAGCACCACTTTGGAATTTTTTACAGTTGTGAGGGTCAGCCTACCGACATGTAATCATGGCTGATGTCAACTCCCACCTCATGCACCTGAATTCACATTTTCATTTATCCCTACACTGACTGGCAGAAAGCAAATAATTTCTTATGCAAGAAGTGTGTTTGTTTTTTCCTCTGTCTTCTTATCTCTTTGAACATATGGCTAATGCATGCAAAATATGTTTATTCTTTGTAGTACATTCCATTTGCAGAAGTCTGAGTGTAGACAAGAAGCAAACAGTTGGTCTTGGCCCAAGTCAGTTTGATGAACTCCTCAGTTCCAGGAAATAATTGTAGACCTGAAACAAGTTTCTTTCTGGATGTAGACAATTTCATAGAGCATAGTGGCTGGCTCTTCTGTTCTTGTTTCTGTCCATGGCATGAGAAAAAGGCACCGTACAAAACTCTCTTCCCTGCATTTTCATGAGTTGCTGAGGAGTCCCATTCTTGAGTGCCAGTTACATTGACTTTCCACTGAGGAGCCCTATTCTAGAGTGGCAGTCCCATTGGTAATGGTTGCTGACAAATCAGGAAGGCATAGCATCAGTTTTAGCTCTCCTCCATCTGTCTCTTTTAAGGGCTTGATGTCTTTCTACCTCAGGTTAGCTGAAACAAGTGAAAGCATTTTAACTCTTTACTGACCAGATCACATTAGAAAAGCGGCTCCCCAAAACATGAAATTATGGCACAAAAAGTGACAAATTTGACCAAGTCCTCTGAAAACCTCAGTCAAGATTATGCCATTTCTTTCTATCTGAAATGTTACAATTTGATGCATTATTATGAAAATAGCAGATGTGACTTCCATGTTGAATCATCCTCCTAAATCTGTTTTTGCCACTCTCCCACCCCTTCCTCTGTGTGGCACTTGCTGCTCTGTCAAGTGGGCTTCCATTTTGCCTAGGTGAAGTCACTAGTTGACATGTCCTGCTTGCAGTTGATCATGGAGCAGAATGCAAACCTTTCCGTCAGTCTGGTGCTGGTTTGGAGTTCTGGGGAGAACTTTCAGGATTTCCTGAACAGAATGTAGGAAGAATAATGGGCAACTCCACATACATGACATTTTAATTTCTAGATTAGGAGGTTCATCTTTTATTCATGTTTACGCCCCTGCCTTATTTGATGCATATGAAACAAGGTGTGATTGTTTTGAAAGATAAGCAGGAAAGATGGTGTAAATAAAAGAGCTTAAATCCATTAATTGTGATTAAAAAATGGAAGGTATCACTCACTGACCCGTCCAGTGGAGAGTGTCATATTTTTTTACCTTATTACATAGGTACTGCATGCTGGAGTAATGGAGCACAGTGGCCAAACTCCTGTTTTATTTTGACTGCTGAAATGAGTTTCAGGTTATTCTCAATTTGACTCTACCTCAAATGTTTTGATGTGAAAACTGGGTAGGTTTTCCCACATACTGTACCAGTAGACAAACCAGTGATATATGACCTTTTGACCTCGAAAAGAGATTTTGCAAAAATCTTACCCACACGTGACTGCCTGCTCCGCCAATCCGATGCTTTAGACACAGGCAGGAAGCACGTCAGCAAAGGGGAGGTAACTCCCCCTGCCACGTGATCGCTCTTGTCTATATATAAGCCTGAGCAGGCAGCACGCCGTTCTCTTTGACATTTTTCGAAACTGCTGTCGCGTTTCGCTTGCACGTGGATTACTCGTGCATTGGATTATCCTCGCCTACTTGTGTAGTGTAGAGTTTGCAGTTTCCCTTCACTGGAGTTTAAGGGAAGTTTGCGGCTTGCCGCTTTGCTTGCGTCTGTTTTTGACGTTTTCGTTTGGCGTGGTCGCTTTGTTTTGTTTCGAGTGCACGCGCTGGAGGCTTTGGTTGCTTTGGTGCGTCGCTACTCGTTTTCTTTCAGTGATAGCGACGACTTGCTGTTTGCTTGTTTGCTTGTCTTCGCTTGTCACTGTGTTGTTCGCCTTTCTCGGCGTACGGGAGGTTTTTGCGTCCCGTGCGCAGTAATGGCGTCTCGCTTCCACGTGCCTCTTCCGTCTTTCCCGCCTCGGTAAGATGGACGGATAGAGGCGTGCGCTGTTGCGTTAGTTTGAACGCTTGTGTGTGTGTTTGGGACTTGGGCGCTTGGACGTTTCGTGCAAGCGCTAGTTCTCGGGTGGTTGGCGAGTAGTTGCTCGTCTTGGAGCGACGATAGGCTGGTGTTTCGCTTGTATTCCTCCCTCCCTCTTGCGGGTTCGTCCACGCGTAAGTCGGTGTGGAGGGCAGCAGCTGCTTTTCCTGTTTCGTCAGGTGAGCGGCGGGCTGTCGTGTTTGCATGGGGTTTTTCTTGCCTGTTTGCGGTAGCTGTTGCTAACCACTATTAGGTATGGCGTTTGTCTTGTCGCTCTCCGTGTAGAGGCGACAGGATAGCGGCGGCGCCGGCATGACGGATGCGAGTGAGGTGGAGTGAGTTCTCGTTCCATTGACTGAACGAGGTGTTCTCTACCCTCTCCTTTCTTTCTCGCGAGGTGGCCGCTGTTTTTTGGTGGTTGCAGTTGTAACTGGCGGTGCGTTTTGTCGCACGCTGTTGTTACTGTACTCCCACTCAGAGACCATTTTCGCTCAGTACTTGGTGTACGCGCGTGTTGGCTTCTGTGAAATGGCGGGTTGGTGGCTAGTAGTTTCTACTGCCAACGGCTTGCTTTTTTATTGTGTGTGTTTTGCTTGTCGTTGTTTGGGGATTGCTTGTAGCTGGTTTGCACTTCCCCTTCGCTGGGAGCCTGGGGGAAGTATTGCCGCTGTTCGCGTCAGTTGATGTTTGTGTGGATTTGTGTGAGCTTGGTACGTTGTGCGCACTCGCTGGTTTTTCAGTTGCGTTGGCGTGGCTCGGCTCTTTTCAGGGTTCGCGAGGACTTGCTGGTTTGCTTGCTGGCTGTCTTCGCGTTCGCTTGTATCGCTGGTCGTTCGCCCTTCTCGATGGCGGTGGCACTTGCTCACCGTGTCGTTAATGGCGGACCACCTTGCGCTGTTCGTGTGCGAGGCGGTCGTGGTACTGGCATCCACTCTGCGGTGGCAGCGGGTACGGGGGGGTTGAGAGGAGTATCGCTCATGACGAACGCGTGTTTTTTGTTCCCCTCCTGCTTTGTTTTCCACGCGTCGGTTAGGTCTAGCGGCGTGCCGCTGCTTGCGTCAGTTTGAACGCTTGGGCGTTGGGAAGGGTGCGCTTGATCCGGTTGAGTGCAAGCGCTAGTTCTCGGTGCGTTGGCGTGGTGTTGTTCGTTTGGTGCGAGCGACGAATGGCTGGTGTTTTGCTTGTGTGCTTGTCTTCGCGTTCGCTGTTGTTGCTGGCTGTGCACCATTCCCGGGCTTCGGGTCTGGCGCCTTGCTGTGGCGTTAATGGCGACCCTCCTTCACACTGGGCGTGTTGGAGGCGGGCGCCCTTTTGGCGTTGACAGGTAGTGGCAGCGAGGTTGGGGGGAGGCAGCAATTCTCACTCATTACGAGTGAGTGCTTCTTCTCTCATTCCTTCTCTTGCGTCCACGAGTCGGTTGTTTTCGTGTGTTCCCGCGGCTTTTCCTGTGTTGACAGGTGGCGCTGCGGAAATTCGGTTTTCTCTAGCTGCAGTTGTTGCTTTCTCAACACGCGGTCTGCTTCGACGGTGGACTCTGTGGTTGGGTCCGCGTTTGCTCGTACTGATGGTGCGGTAGGGGGGGTTTTCTAGCCCGGCCTCTACCCACTGTCCCGGGTTCGTGGGACAGGAGTATTTTGTTTTTCTCCTCTCCTGTTTTTCGGCGGGTCGGTTGCTGCTAGTCGGTCAGACTGCGCGTGAGGTTTTCAGCCTTTCACCACCCATGTCCCGTTCGCCTGGGCGGGTCGCGGGCGGTCGGCTTGGGCGGGTATGTATCGTGCAATCATGTGTACTGTTCCCGCACTCTTGGAGGGTGGTGCCCTGCGGCATTCTGCGGAAGGCAGTCCTGCACTCACCGGAAGGTCGAGCTGCGGTAGACTTAGGCAGAGCGTTGCTCCCGGCCGTTCAGCTAACACTGTTTGGTCCGGTGAGCGAGCCACCTACCTTCCTGTGCGATCTCCTGTGCCTCAGCCCTGTGCTTCCGTAAGGTCGCTCTGGGTGGTGCGGTGCATCCACCGCGCTTCCTTAGGTCGAGCTGCGGTTAGATCGCGGCAGAACATTGCTACTGGCCATTCAGCTAACACTGTTTGGTCCGGCCAGCACGCCGCCTCCCTTCCAGTGCGATACCATGCGCCCCCGCCCCACACTTCCGGAAGGTTGAGTGGGGCGGTGCAGCATACCCACCGTGCTTCCAGAAGGTCGAGCTCTGTGGTGGGATCTCAGCGGTACCTGACTACGGGTCGTTCAGCAGAGGCTGTTGGTCTGGTCAGTGTGCCGCCTCCCGTGCCATTTCATGTGCTCCGCCCCTGTGCTCCCGAAGGGTCGAGCTCTGCGGTGGGGCCACGGCAGAGCGTTGCTACCGGCCATTCAGCACACGCTGTTTGGTCCGGTCAGCACGCCGCCTCCCTTCCTGTGCTTTCCCGGTGCCCCGCCCCCGCGCTTCCGAAAGGTCGAGTCTGCGGTGGGGTCATGGCGGGGCATTGCTAACGGCCGTTCAGCACACGCTGTTGGTCCAGTTGCTGCCTTGCTCGGAGTTGTTTTCAGTTCCCCTGCTCCTGGGCAGGTGCGCGAGCTGGTCGGCTCGGGCAGGTACGTATCGTGTGTTCGTTGTGGCCTGTTCCCGCGCTCTCGGAAGTTGGTGTCATGCGGCATACTGACGGAAGGCGGTCCCGCGCTTCCGCAAGGTTAAGCTCTGCGGTTGACTTAGGCAGAGCCCCGCTCCCGGCCGTTCAGCTAACACTGTTTGGTCCGGTGAGCGCGCCGCCTACCTTCCCGAGCGATCTCATGTGTCCCTCCCTGCGCTTCTGAAATGTCGTGCTGGGCGGTGTACACACCCACCGCGCTTCCGAAAGGTCAAGCCATGCGGTTAGATCGCGTTGCGACCGGTCATTCAGCTAACACTGTTTGGTCCGGTCAGCATGCCGCCTCCTTTCCAGTGCGCTCCCATGTGCTCCGTCCCCACGCTTCCGCGAGGTCGAGTGGGGCGGTGCGGCACACCCACCGCGCTCTCGGAAGTTCGAGCTCTGCGGTGGGATCTCGGCTAGCGTGACTACTGGCCGTTCAGCAGACGCTGTTTGGTCCGGTCAGCACGCCGCCTCCCTTCCCGTGCCATTCCAGGTGCCCCCCCCCCCTCCCTCCCCCCCCCTTCCGCACCCTCAGGGGGCGGTGTGGCACAATGTTGCTTCTCTCCGATGCACGATCCGAAGGCTCTCGGGCGAGATGCTTTTTTGGGTCATGGTCGGGCGTGGTACGTATTGTGTGTTCCTTGTGGCCTGTCTCGCGCTCTCGGAAGTTGGTATCATGGGCATACTGACGGAAGGCGGTCCCGCGCTTCCGCAAGGTAAGCTCTGCGGTTGACTTAGGCAGAGCGCCGCTCCCGGCCGTTCAGCTAACACTGTTTGGTCCGGTGAGCGCGCCGCCTACCTTCCCGAGCGATCTCCTGTGTCCCGCCCTGCGCTTCTGAAAGGTCGTGCCGGGCGGTGTACACACCCACCGCGCTTCCGAAAGGTCAAGCCATGCGGTTAGATCGCGTTGCGATCGGTCATTCAGCTAACACTGTTTGGTCCGGTCAGCATGCTGCCTCCTTTCCAGTGCGCTCCCATGTGCTCCGTCCCCACGCTTCCGCGAGGTCGAGTGGGGCGGTGCGGCACACCCACCGCGCTCTCGGAAGTTCGAGCTCTGCGGTGGGATCTCGGCTAGCGTGACTACTGGCCGTTCAGCAGACGCTGTTTGGTCCGGTCAGCTTGCCGCCTCCTTCCAGTGCGCTCCCATGTGCTCCGTCCCCACGCTTCCGGAGGTCGAGTGGGGCGGGGCGGCACACCCACCGCGCTCTCGGGAGGTCGAGCTCTGCGGTGGGATCTCAGCATAGCGTGACTACTGGCTGTTTTAGCAGACGCTGTTTGATCCGGTCAGACTGTCAGAGTGTCGAGATCAAGAGCCTCGCTTCTGTTCTCGATCCTGGCGACGCTGGCTCGGTGAACTGTCCGGTGCGTGCACTCGCGTGTTATCTGGCTCGAACTCAGTACCGTCGTTTGCGGAAACGACGACTGTTTTCTGCCCGTCACGTAGTCGCGCTGAGGTGTCTAAGACTTCCATTTCTTGCTGTTACGCGTTTTGATCACGGATGCGTACAAGAATGCGTTGCTTGATCCTCCTGCTGGTGCCTCTCGGACTCCTGTACTCCGCAAGGTTGCCACCTCTGTAGCGTTTGCCAAGAGTATCTCTTTGGTTCACTTTATGAGGGCGGTCTGCTGGTGCAGTGACTGTGTTCACACGCTTTTAACTGTGTGAGGTTCGGGTTCGTCATGTCAACGACACCTTGGGCATCAACAAGTTGGTTGTTGCGGATTGGCTCTTCGTGTTTGAGTGTGAGTAGTTTTTTCTGTTGGGTCAGGTGTTTATGCACAACCCACCGCCCATTGCTGGGCAATCATATCACTGGTTTGTCTACTGGTACAGTATGTGGGAAAACTTTAAGAAATTTAAACTAATTTCTATGTTTTCCTAACATACTTACCAGTAGACAAATTACTGTCCCACCCACCTCCCCGTTTGTGCATTTGCTCGGGATATCTCGGCAATGTCAAGAGAACGGCGTGCTGCCTGCTCAGGCTTATATATAGACAAGAGCGATCACGTGGCAGGGGGAGTTACCTCCCCTTTGCTGACGTGCTTCCTGCCTGTGTCTAAAGCATCGGATTGGCGGAGCAGGCAGTCACGTGTGGGTAAGATTTTTGCAAAATCTCTTTTCGAGGTCAAAAGGTCATATATCACTGGTTTGTCTACTGGTAAGTATGTTAGGAAAACATAGAAATTAGTTTAAATTTCTTAAAATGTTAGCTCTTTTTACAGAACTTTTGGGGTATGTTAATTTGATTCTCAAGTTATATTAACCTTTTCTTTTAATTTTCTCTGTGCTTAAGGAGTCTATGCAATAGGTTTCTGGTAGAAAAGGTTTTTATTTTTTCTTCCCCAAATGGTGCATAGCCCTGAATGTAAAAGACTTGTGGTGAATCCATCCGAGCAGCATTGTCATCTGTACATTTTGACTTCTCTAACTTTTTCCATTTATAGACCATATTGGTCTTTCCACTGCCTGCTGTACAAAGTGTATGCCATTGGAACAAAAAAGTGACATTTTTGGGGCAGCAGGGGTCGGAGGTTGTGTATTGTTTTTGCTGTATTGTGGAAAATGTTCTTCCAGCGATCATATTGTGTAATGTCTCATAGCGCCATACTCCACTCCTTGATACTTTTTCCCTGCACCCCTAGCTACCAGCCAAAGGTTGGCATCTTCCTCAGTGTCCAACTCAAAGTCATCGTTCTTACACAAAATCCATTGCTCAGTAAATATTTATGCTATGTTAATAAAATTTCGCAAACAATACAAACACAATACATGAAATATTCAGATAAAATTTCAATGTTTCAGATTAAGTTGTTCACAAGTTATGATGCAGTCACAGAAAAAAATGAATATTTGCTCTTAAATTAAGGTTACTTGGAATAAAGAGAGCATGTAGAATTTCTGCATGTTTGGATATAAATAAATGTAGAATACAATGAGACAAGTCGGCAAATTGTAACTTTATTTGCTACTTTTTAATAAGAGTTGAATCAAGTCATGCAAGTGTTACAGATACACAATGATGTCATATTGAGTAATAGTAACCATCATTCTGAACACAGAGATGTAATACTATCTCTGACACAGGTTGGTCACGTGACTTCGAATCCACATTCCAATGATTCTACCAATCAAAATTCAACATGATCAGAAGACCATTGAGAGTAAAAAGAGGCGATTCTATTTCACTCCAATTATTTATCCCGATAGATAAACACAAATTTGGTGTTCTAATAAAACTAATCTATGAGATTTTCAGGAAATCATTTGAGAACTACTTTTAGCGCGAACGTGTCTATAAGGTTGTAAACTGCCTTGCGCACGTGCGATTGTGTATATACAGTAGTCGCCGCTTATTAAAAACACATTGGGACCGAACAAAAGTGTTTTTAATAAGCGGCGTTTTTATTAACCGGCACTTCCCGCTTCACCAAGCCGTTGCGTTTCTTCCACCTGTTAAACCACCCATTTGTAGCTTTGAATTCGGAGCGACCAAGCTGGGAAGCAATCTGTTCCGCCTTCTGACACAGGATTGGGCCGTTTACAGGTGTGTTGCGCGCTTGGATAGAGTCGAACCACCGCTTTAAGCCATCTTCTGTCTCTTTATCCTTCCCGCAGCGCCGACGCTGAAGCTGAAGTTAAAGCCATTTTCTGATTCACTGCTTATCCAGCGAGACTAGACAGTGTTGAATTGACATCTGACGGTTTGCTGACAAGGTACGTGTAATCACTGTTCACACAAACGCTGAAGCGTCTTTAGTTGTCATCTAACGGTTTGCTGACAAGAATTCACAACCAGAGATCGACTCTGACCCTCCGAACTCGCTCAATGAAGTATAAATATTGCTGTTGTATTCAAAGTCCTTATAATTAGTAGAGTTCACAATGTTACACTCTTGTGATTCGAATTTTACCGCACACAAGTTTTACATTCATGGGAAATCGATGTTTAGAAAATGAACTGACCGAAAAATGGCTGCCAGTATGGAGTGTATCACAACAAGCGGAGGAATACACTCACGATGTGATATGGCATTCAGCGTGGCTGTTCAGAACGGTGGTATGCATGTTATGGAAGAATTTAGGCTATCACGTGACCAACCTGTTGCTGAGACTATATTCACTAGTCTCAGCCACGCTGAATGAGTAACCATTTGCAGATCATTAAGAGGTTGATCATTGTAGTTTAAAGGGCAAAAACAGAAATACTTTTTCTGTAGTGTTTGTATTGTTTGCAAAATTTCATTAATGCTTTCTATTACCCCATTTGGCTACACCATGGATTCCCTCTAGCAATCATGTGGGGAACAGCAGATATCTCTGCCACACACAGAATGGTAAGTCTTGATTTTAGGAATGAGAGAATCTGTGCTACTTCCAGTAAAATCTGGATGGCAGTCAATTTCTGAGTGTCCTAGGATACTAGGAGTGTCGCAGTAAGCAAATGGGAAATGGATTGGGTGCTCTTTTTATTGCATGGCTTGTTTCGCCACTGTCTCCAAATGCTGCCTGCTGCAGCTCATTTTGCTTCATTACACCACACTAGGTTTGCCATCAGATTGTCTTTGTACTGTTTTCATGGTCAGTCTAGGACTCGCAGTATGCATCACATCTACAAAGATGAATTTGAGAGGGAAAGTATCTGAAAGTGCTTCCTCCTTCTGTTGGTAGCTAGGGTTGGTATTGAAATGGTGACCAGAAGCAGAGAATCTCTGTGTGGCATGAGTCACAACTATTGACGTGTGGTGTTGTAAATATTTATCTTTGCCTTATGATCATGTTTGTCAAGAAGTATTATCTGTTCAATGTCTGCATTATTATTTTAAAAAACATTTATCAGTATAATTGGTAAATTGTGTTCAAACTAAAACAGAAAAATTGCTGTAATGCTGCTGGTTAATATATTATTATTGAGCTTTATGCCTTATTGCATTGGTGAAATATCTGTATTTAAATCTGTGGGAATCCAAGTGAAAAGTAGGCATCTCTCATAATGTACTTGCCATTCTTTGCAAATGAAGAAGAAAAATGCTTAGTTGTTCCTGATGTAGTGTAGAGCACACAGCCTGCAAAGGTATCTGATGTTGTCAAGACAAATGAACAAGATCCATTTTGACCATCTTTAGTTTCCTTTTCATACACTCCCACAGTTGTTATTTATATTTTCCTTTTGCGGCCTCGAGCATATGAGCAGTTTGTGATAGTAGATAAGCAAACCTGCTCCCAGATAACACATTCCTGTCAGAGCATTGCCCTGTTTGCTGTAGATGGAGGAACACTGTGAACTAAGGCAAAGAGGGTTATGCTCTGCTTGCGTGAATTCTTTGAATGCATCATGTGGGTTAATGTACAACATAAAGCCAGAGCAACTTGGTTGCCCTCTTGTCAGGTGGCTGCCAGGCTTTCGAGGCTGGGTTTACCAATGCAACTGGATATTTACCAAGTCCTAAATGTGTACATGTCACTTTATCAGTCTTATTCCACCATGGACAACAGGCAGCTTTTGATAGCTATTCCCTATCTCATTCCCTTCAGCTAAGGGTTAGCTCATAGCTTAGTCTGCAAGAGGCAAAGCGTCGGTATAGAACATTACATAAATTGAAACTCAGTCCCTATCTGCCAGTGAAGGGGTGGGCTGGTACATGCATGATCATGGAAAAACTGCATCACTGACCTACCTCAGTAAGACACAAAACCATATGTGCTCTACGTGTCACTTGATGCTTTTTTGATCAGATACCTGCAAGTGTCTGCCCCTTGCTGAGCTATTTAACATAAGAGTCTAGCAGTATGCGATGTTTTACCTCCTTGCTGCCAATCACCTGGGCTTACATTTTAGTTTGCCTACTTGCACTTGTTCAGTAATTAGCAACCAAGGAGGTTGCTTTACGAGTACTTGGGGTATAGCAGGTGGTTAAAACTCTTCACTTCAGCGGGAATTGTTCCTCCTGATAAAATGAAAGTCCTTATAAGTGAACTTGGCTAGCATAAGTGAACTTGGCCAGCATACTGCTAAGGGAATCTACTTATGGCTTTAACTTACAAAATCTCATTTTCATGGTGGACGAGATGTTTTATTTTGGAAAGTTTCCAGAGACTAGCCACACTAATGGACTCGTCCGAGGAGAGGAGTATTGGACAGCTGGCAAGCAATCTTGATTGATTAATCCCCTGTGAATTTTGCAGTGATTCGCACACAGAATGACAAGAATTCAAAGATTTGAAATGGGCTTATCATATTATTATGGCCCACCAGCTCGGCTGCCTTTCTCACACTCGTCTAGTTTGGCCTGCATCTGGAAGCTTTCCCTGTTGTCACGGAGCTTGCCTGTATAATGTGATGAAATATATTCACACATGAAAATAATATTTTGGGGCATGTTTATTTGTATTATTCACTTGCTTGTGGAACAAATGATTTTTTATTGAGTGTACAGTTGGTAGACAATTCTCATGCAACTGTGTAGTTAACAAGAAGTCTACTTAGCATCGGTAGATGTGGGCAGGAAGTAGAAAAGGGAGAACAGTGTGCATGTGTCATTCATATGATGCCTTGTGAAACAGACCATTATACTGCAGATGGTTTAAGTAGAGCACAGGACCAGAGCCTGATATTGATACCTCAAGCACAGGGGCCAGGTGTGGCCCTTTCTGCATCGATATACTCTGGAGCAATGTATTAATTTTCATCAAAGAATGCATTTAAGGAAACTGAACTTTCCAATGATTTTAATTACTTTTGCCAGACATATTGCATTCTCATTTTCATAAAGCATGTTTCATGTGGTTATATGCTTTAATAAACAATCTCTTGGAACAGTTTGTTGCACTTGCTCAGCCTGCAAAGGCTGATAGCAGAGTATTAGACCTGAGTAAGTCAACTCTCCATTTCCCTAATTATTCAAAAAGGACCAAGCCCATGACCTGCCTGACAATACCAATTTTTTCCTTCAATACAGCACAGTCATACCTGGTTGAAACACTGCTGTTACTCATAAGCTTTGCCTTGAATGCAGTCAAGAATTAAATCTGATTCTGTCTGAAGCCCAGCAGCCAGGGATTCCAGCAGCTCTGAAGGTTACATCACTTCCTGTGTTATTAGCCCTGCTGTACCATTTGGCTGCTTGGGGGCAGATCAACAGAAGCAGGCCCCGAAAGCCCAGCTGCCAAGGGTTCATCAAGCAGCTCTGGCCATTTTGTCTCTAGTACCCGCACTGGTACCGACTGTCATTGTGCTACTTCATTGATGATGGATGGATGATCTAAGGCCATTGATCATGATTACTAGAACAGGTTGGAGTAAGTCAAGACACAATTTTTCTAATCAGTCACCTACAAATCACATAGGGGGATGCTGTGCATCTATTCTCATGTCCAACCCCAATGATAGTAAAGACACTTACCTTCAAAATATTCCACAGCTGCAGAGACCCTGGAGGTGCATCTCTTGCTGCTTGGGTGCTGCTCCTTTCCTCACAGGGCTTGACCATTTCAGCAACACAACATAGAGTATGCAAATTCTCTTAAATGGCCAAATATAGAGGGCTGCAGACCATGCTGAACAAGTCTGCCGAGCATCAAGGCATTTTTGTCTGACCATCAACCTCAAATAAACAGGTCCTCTACCACCAAGCTCCAGCCTTGACCACACTCCCCACCCAGGAGTAAAACCGAGTACCTGTGAGGGCAATGTTGGCAAAATGTAGTGCGATTAACCCTTGTATGCGGCCAAGCGCCAGCATCGGGTTGGAATACTCCCCAGGGAGCGGAGTTGGTGCTGGTATCTGACTGTGTGCGTCTTAAGTGTCTGTCACTATGTTTGTTGTGAGGTACCAGTGAGGATTGATCAAGATGCCCAGTGATCAGGGGGTAAAGTGTAAAGCGGTTTGAGCACCGATCAATGGTGGAAAGTCGCTATATAAAATCACACCTTTTTTACATCTATCTAGAAGGTACAGAACTGAGGTCAGTTGACAGCTTCAAGTACCTCGCAAGACATCCACAGTGCTAGAGGAGCGTCACCAGCATCGTGCAGCAGCCCGTGACGGCAACAGACTTCCAGTGCTTTAAACTTTGTATGTATGTATGTATGTATAATGTATTTATATTGCGCGCACTTCCAGCCCAAAGGCTGCTCAGTGGCGCATGCACACACTAAAAAAATGTCACGAATTTTCCATAGTTTGAGGATGTCTCTAGTAGGGGTCGACTAGGATCCCCTAGTCAGCAAGACGCGCTTGGCGGAAAAGGCATGTCTTAAGGCTTCCTCTGAAATTCTTCTGCTTTGGCTCCTGACGCTCCAGACTGGGTCTGCAGAGCCATCAAAGGATCCATAGGGATGGGAGTGGAACCGGTTATTCTTGAAACATAGGGGGAGGGGGAGGGAGGGAGGGAGGAGAGACCTGTGATCAAGAGGCATCTTTGCCCCAAGATCTTACACAATTCTGTATGGCAGCTGCTGCTGAACACCTTCTGCTGGAATTTGTGGTCATACAGCTTCCCAGCCCTGCTCCAGTAGAGCCCCCATGGCATGAGGTGCCGCTGAGAAACTGTTACAAAATTATTGGTACTCAAATTTAGGATTCCGAATAATTAAATTACATCACTAAATTTAGAATGAGTTTTGATCACAAAGCCTAGTATGCTAAATTAAATCAAGTAGAAATTTAAAAAGCTCAATTTGGAGCAATGAGTCCGCAATGGAAAAAGTGGATAAGGTGCAGATGGAGTGTGGCGGTACAGGGCATATTTCTAAAATGCGTCACAGCAGACGTCTGTCAATTGCAATGGCAGGACTGATATCTTGTGAATATATTTCTTACTGAAATATGTCAAGTCTATCAAAGAAGGTGCTACTGATTATCTTGTTAGTGCCTTACCTCAGGCTGTCCATATGGTGAAGCTGGAGAAATAGCTATTGAGGAGTGGCAGACTAGTGAGGACGTCCAGAAACGTGTGCAACACAAAGCCAGAGCCAGACTCTTCCCTCTTTCTTCTTTTCATCCCCTCAAGGACGCATTACACAAGACGATTTCACACTGTCTACATGACCAAAAAATCTCCCTATCACAGAGCAATATAGTGCTCATGCACCACTAGTGCAAACGTGATTGGTTGCCGCAATGATACTGGTTATAGAGCGTCGGTGTGGACTGTGTGGAACCACCTGGTGTAACATGGCCTTTGCCCTTACAGCCGCTGGGAGGACATTGCCAGGGAACAGCCACTGGAGAAGTGAGCTCCAGTACAGACTGAGGGGCGGAGAGATGAGGCTGGAGGAGGACAGAGGCGCTTGATGGAAGGATAGTTGGAGACTATATAAGGTCATTAAGCACGAAAATCAGCAGAATACTTCAGAGTTCTGGATTTTTTTTTCTGGATTCTACCATCGAGTCAAACTGATGAATAGGGCTAGCAGGTCATCTGATATGTGACCTCATGTGGAAATGCAGACTAATTCTGGAGACAGCATTTTTCTAATATGCTGCACTGGAAAACCTCAGCACAGATGCCCTGCCTCCACCGCTCTCTAGTGGCTGTTTTTCTTTCCTCGAAGGTCTTGACTCCCTTGTGGCAGAGGTGTTTCCACACAGACGTGTGTTCAGAGAAAGCACAAATCACGCCACGATATCCATAGTTAATCACCTCTTATGAATCCCGTAGGGCAATGCGGTGGGTCTATTCTCACCCTCAACCCACAGGGGGAACTTGATGGAAGGACAGGATGCATCTTGATGACACCGACACCTTCAAGTGCAGCCGCTGTGACATGGACTGCCACTCCAGGATTGGACTGCACAGCCACAGCAGTCTGCCCCAGGCAACATTTCCCGAGCCTGGATCCCTCGTCGGACAACTGACAAAGGCCTACAAGCCTGACTGCGACCACCACTACTGGACACGGACTGACCTGACCAACTATCTTTGGGACCCTCACAACAAACTCATTGTGGTCTTTTTATTTCTAAATGACAAATAACAATGTGTGATACTGTCAACTATGCAAAAACAGAAGCATCATTTCTCATATTATTCAACCCCAAAATGTGCACAATTTCATAAACTTTATTCCTCAATCAAAACAATTAAAATACATAATCACAACTAAGCCACTGGTGCTGCACTCACAAGTAGGTAAAAATTCAATAAGACATCCTTGTCAACCAACACATCAAACTCATTATTGAAAACCTCTTCTCATATCACACTTTCATTGCCTTAAAATACAACCAATGGATGGAGCAACTGCAGAAAATACGATGCACAATGTCCCATAGCCCCCTTTGCCACCATTCCCATAGCATTCTAGCTGTTGGCTACACCCCAGCAGCTCCCTCACAATTTCCCCTCCTCCCACTCATTGTTCTCAAGTTTGCAGTCACATGGCAACCTTAGGGCAGGGCAGCCTCCTGCTTCTCACATGGTCTCTAAACTTAGAGTTCCAGTACAAATCAAAGTAGGAATGAATGAATGAATGAATGGAGTTTTATGGTCTGCCAGCCTGTGTAGGCCATTTCAAGCCACTAATTGTGAAAGATCACTACAGCTGGTTAATAACAAGAGCAAGCCAGGTCTCCATTTCGCTATTCATTCACTCTTACAAACCACCTAGGGAGATGTGGGGGGTCAATTCTTACTCCCAACGCACAGGTGTGCATGTGTGTGAGTGCATGTGTGTGTGTGAGTGCATGTGTGTGTGTGAGTGCATGTGTGTGTGTGAGTGCATGTGTGTGTGTGAGTGCATGTGTGTGTGAGTGCATGTGTGTGTGTGTGCATGTGTGTGTGGTGTGAGTGCATGTGTGTGTGTGAGTGCATGTGTGTGTGTGAGTGCATGTGTATGTGTGTGTGTGAGTGCATGTTGTCACGAACGCGGCGGTCGGGGCGCTGAGCGTGATGCACGTTCTGAGTGATAGCTTTGATTATGTTGGTTAAACCTGTGTTCTTGCGTGCAGCACGAGTTCTTTGAGGCGGAGTGGCGGGGTTTTGCAATAAATGCAGCGGGGTTTTGACGGTTAGGGGCTCCCGTTCACTTGGTGTCGAACAGGCTGCGAGGTTGCTGTCGGGGAGCGGGGCGATGAGCTTGGGCTCTGTGTGGTCGGGGAATAGAGCGGTGCGAAGAGCTTGGGCTCTGTGTGACGGTGCTACGGACATGTGAGTAGACCGGGTGATTGTGCTCTGTGGTTCCGCGGTGTTTTTGCGGATTTAGCCAGTAAGTGTTGCTGTTGTACAACCTGCTGTGCGGACTGCTGTGTATGCAGTGTAAGATTGTTCTGGCCTGTGAGTAGCCTGCTTTTGTGTATGCTGTGTAGGATTGTCTGGCCTGTGAGTGGCCTGGTTTGGTTATTAGATATTGCTGTTGTGTACCTTACCGGGTTGATTGCGGTGTATGCCGTGTAAGAGTTTCCGGCGGGGTTTATGTATATGCCGGGTAAGAGTTTCCGGCGACGTTCATAGACAAGTAGAAACAAAGTGCTGTTGTTGCAATTGACGGACCTGTCTTCTACCGTGTCTGTAATGTATCATTGACTTGCCATGTTGAACTTTGCGAGCGTGGTGTTGTGTAAAACTATTATCTCATTCTGAAATACAAAGTTTCTTCAGTTTTCAAAGTTCCCTACTCGTGTCGAGTTGTATTTTCACTTGCTTAGACCTCGGGCAATCCGGGTCGTAACAACTGGCGAGCCTGCTATCTTTCTTTTTATGGGTGATTTGTATTTATCTAGTGATGTAACTGTCACGACTAGGGAGCCTGCATTGACTTGTAAACTTGTCTGGGTAAAGTTTCTAGAAATTTCGGCTTGCTGGCCGGTACCCACTTGTTTTCTGACTATCCAGTTTTGCTTGTTGGCCGTTGGCTGTTTATTTTGCTTGCTGGCTGTTGCTTACGTGTCTTGCTGGCTTTCCTGTTTTGCTTGCTGACCATTTGCTGTTTATTTTGATTGCTGGCTGTTGCCTACGTGTATTGCTAGCTATCCAGTTTTGCTTGTTGGCCGTTGGCTGTTTATTTTGCTTGCTGGCTGTTGCTTACGTGTATTGCTAGCTATCTAGTTTTGCTTGTTGGCCGTTGGCTGTTTATTTTGCTTGCTGGCTGTTGCCTACGTGTATTGCTAGCTATCCAGTTTTGCTTGTTGGCCGTTGGCTGTTTATTTTGCTTGCTGGCTGTTGCCTACGGGTGTTGCTAGCTGTCCTGTTTTACTGGCTGATCGTTGGCTGTTTATTTTTCTCGCTGGCCGTTGCCTATTTGTGTTGCTTTCTGGCCGTTGGCTAGTTGCTTTGATTGCTGGGTGTTGGCTGTCTATTTTGATTTCTGGCTGTTGCCTATTGTTTTGGCTTGCTGGTGGTTGGATGCAATTTTGTGTTTTGGGGTGTGGCCTATTGTGGTTCGGTTGTTTTGATTTGGTCATTGTACATTGTGTGGTTACAGGTGTGGAATGGTGGGTTTGTTTCAGTTTGGTTATTGAGCATATTAGAGTGTGGTTTTTTGTGTTCTTTTTGTTACCACTGTTTTTTTATAGTTTTTTTGGCTGAGTAACATTCTTCGGGAATCGACTCGTGACAAGGATGTCGGTAGATCAGAAAGAGTGGGGTGGGGGAGTGGATCCCTTTGCAGCATATAAATGTGAAGCGCAAAGCTTGGGTCTGGAAGGTACTGAGCTGGCGCGATATGTACAAGAGCGAGCCAGGGAAGATAGACATGCAGCGAGAAGTGAGAAGTCGGAGGAGGCGGAGAGACAGGCGAAGGAGAAGGAGAGGGAGGCTGAGAGACAGGCGAGGGAGAGGTCGGAGGAGGCTGAGAGACAGGCGAGGGAGGCTGAGAGGCAGGCGAGGGAGGCTGAGAGACAGGCGAGGGAGAGGTCGGAGGAGGCTGAGAGGCAAGCAAGAATCGAGATAGAAAAGGAAAAGCTGCGGGTGGAGTTGGAGGTGGCAAGAGTGCAGAGTGGGCAAGCAGTGGTCCCCACGAAGGGTTATGATAAGCCAAAATTGCCTTATTTTGACGACAAAGGGGATCATATGGATAGTTACCTATATAGGTTTGAGGCCCACGCGACGTCAGCCGGTTGGCCTCCGCAGGATTGGGTCCATATCCTGCCGTCTTTGTTGAGGGGGAAGGCACTCATGGTCTACCATGAACTATCTCTTCAGGAGAGTATGACGTATGAGGGGTTGAAGGCGAACTTGCTCAAAGCGTTCGAATGCTCGTCCGAGGGGTATCGGGGTCGATTTCGGTCGGCGCGTCCTCAGCAAGGGGAAATGCTTCCAGCTTTTTTGAACCGGCTGAAGCATTTGTTTACGAGGTGGGTCGAACTGGCGCAGATTGAGAGGGATTTCGGTGGTTTGGTGGATCTGATGCTCAGGGAACAACTCTTCAACTCCTGTTCCGTAGGCCTTGTGACATTCTTGAAGGAACGGACTTACGACTCTGTGGAGACTTTGATTTTGGATGCCGAGCGATACCGAGAGGCCCATCCATCGCAGAGCATGGCAGCGAAATCTCAGGCGGATGTGTGGTCTGCTGGAGTCGGGGTCACTCCTGCGTCGTCACCGGGGAGGAAGTTCCAAGTTCCAAGTGGAAGGGGTAGTTCTGGTTCTGGCTCTGGTGCCATGCACATCATTTGCTGGCATTGTCGGAAGGAAGGGCACATCAGGAAGGATTGTCCGGATTGGGTTCCCACATCTCAAGTCGCGGCGACATGTGTGGACATTTCATTTTCAGGGGGCTCACGCACGGAGACGCCGGGTCCGGATGCAGACGACCCATCATGCCAGGACGTGGGTGTGGCCATGTTGTCCAAGTCAGAATTGCCCGGGTCCTTCCAGATATGTGATGGGGGTGGTGAACAACAAGTTGGTGAAGGTCCTGCTTGATTCAGGTTGCTCCATGGTGGGGGTCAAGAGGTCTTTGGTGTTGCCACATCAATTCACAGGGAGAGTGAGACAGTGCCGCCAATTTGCTGGGGATATAGTGGAACTTCCTTTGGCTGCGATTCATTTGTTGACACCAGTTTTCAAGGGTCCGGTGGAAGCCTGTGTCATAGACAACCCTGTCTGTGAGGTCATCCTGGGACGCATTCCCGGCGCAACATTTCCCTGCGAAGAAGGTGGTGAAAGGACGACGACGCAGAAGGTGGTGGAAGGACGGCGGCGAAGAAGATCGTGGTGGAAGAACAACGACGAAGAAGATCGTGGTGGAAGGACGAGGACGAAGAAGCTGGTGGAAGGACGAGGACGAAGAAGCTGGTGGAAGGACGAGGACGAAGAAGCTGGTGGAAGGACGAGGACGAAGAAGCTGGTGGAAGGACGAGGACGAAGAAGCTGGTGGAAGGACGAGGACGAAGAAGCTGGTGGAAGGACGAGGACGAAGAAGCTGGTGGAAGGACGAGGACAAAGAAGGTGGTGGAAGGACGACTACGAAGAAGGTGGTGGAAGGACGACTACAAATAAGGTGGTGGAAAGACGACGAAGGAGGGGGAAGGACGACGAGGCGAGTGGTGATGGGGGAAGGAAGGGGACAAAGGGGAAGAGGATGGTGGTGGAAGAGGGAAGGGAAAGATGATGGAGGAAGGAGGACGTTTTCGGTTTGGTGAAGCCATGCTTTTCCGTTCCATTTGCCTGTATGTGTAGTTGAATTGTTGGGGATAAAATAGAGGTATTTTATCACTTGTGTGGGGGGTTATTGTCACGAACGCGGCGGTCGGGGCGCTGAGCGTGATGCACGTTCTGAGTGATAGTTTGATTATGTTGGTTAAACCTGTGTTCTTGCGTGCAGCACGAGTTCTTTGAGGCGGAGTGGCGGGGTTTTGCAATAAATGCAGCGGGGTTTTGACGGTTAGGGGCTCCCGCTCACTTGGTGTCGAACAGGCTGCGAGGTTGCTGTCGGGGAGCGGGGCGATGAGCTTGGGCTCTGTGTGGTCGGGGAATAGAGCAGTGCGAAGAGCTCGGGCTCTGTGTGACGGTGCTACGGACATGTGAGTAGACCGGGTGATTGTGCTCTGTGGTGCCGCGGTGTTTTAGCGGATTTAGCCAGTAAGTGTTGCTGTTGTACAACCAGCTGTGCGGACTTCGGTGTATGCTGTGTAAGATTGTTCTGGCCTGTGAGTGGCCTGCTTTTGTGTATGCTGTGTAAGATTGTTCTGGCCTGTGAGTGGCCTGGTTTGGTTATTAGATATTGCTGTTGTGTACCTTACCGGGTTGATTGCTGTGTATGCCGTGTAGGAGTTTCCGGCGGGGTTTATGTGTATGCCGGGTAATAGTTTCTGGTGACGTGCATAGACAAGTAGAAACAAAGTGCTGTTGTTGCAATTGACGGACCTGTATTCTGCCGTGTCTGCAATGCATTATTGACTTGCCATGTTGAACTTTGCAAGCGTGGTGTTGTGTGAAACTATTATCTTATTCTGAAATACCAAGTTTCTTCAGTTTTTCAAAGTTCCCTACTCGTGTCGAGTTATATTTTCACTTGCTTAGACCTCGGGCAATCCAGGTCGTAACACATGTGTGTGTGTGAGTGCATGTGTGTGTGTGAGTACATGTGTGTGCGAGTGCATGAGTGTGTGTGTGCATGATGTGTGTGAGTGCGAGTGAGTGAGAGTGAGCAAGTGTGTGAGGGAGTGAGAGTGAGTGTGTGTGTGTGTGTGTGTGTGAGTGCTTGTGTGTGTAAGTGCTTTGCGTGCGCGAGTGAGTGAGTGTGTGTGTGTGTGTGTGTGTGTGTGAGAGAGAGAGAGAGTATGAGTGAGCATGTGTGCGTGTAATGTGTGCATGTGTGTGTGTGTGCATATGTGTAGCTCCAGTAGGAATGGGAAAGCTAGCCCACACCTTTGAAGCGAGGCAAGGGGCAGTATGGGAATGGCAGCAAAGGTGGAGTGCAGCCTTATGGGACATAAAAAAGCAAATGTTCTGTAGAAACTCCAGCCATATGTCTTACTCATTTCTCTTCAATCTGTATTTCAAGACCACTTCTCTAGTGGTAATTATGACATGCATTGGATGCCCTTGTAAGTTATGCTTTGGTCATTATCATCCCTGCTGATGTACAATCATCTATCTTGTTTTAGATCAAACACAATGCATTTTGTAACATGCAGTACCAATGTAAAGTGTTAAAACAATCATGGTCCCTATGTGGTAAAAATTGTGTATGGCAGGCATCTCAAACTGACAAAAGATTACAATGAGTCTTTGGAAAGTAGGACCAATAGACTCCACTGCAACTCAAAGTTTCCACTCCTTCAATGAACACAGCATTTCATTTTTCCCATGGACACTTTGATGTGTAACATCTACTGTCCCCCATTTGGAACAGCTATTAATTTCAAAAAACAATATCAATTCATCCGTCAGGTATACAAATAAACAATCAACACCTCTTTCGCAGATCTTGTTTACACAAAAGCCATCGACCATGATGGCACAACCCATCAAGTAAAAAAGGCATCAACACGCAAATGTAAATGGCAAACCTTAGCAACAATTGCTGAGCCCTATGACTTTGGTAGAAACTGTTCATGAAAACACACAAATGCAATAGTTGCATAATGCCAGCGTCAAAACCCAATCTTTAACCAAAGCCTGCAGTCCTGAAACCCCTCCTGGTACCCTCTTCTGCTACTGCGGGCCGACCCTGGCTGAGCTGCGGAGCCGTCTGTTAAGGTAGTAGTACCCAGTAATCATCTTTTCTTTTGTCAATTAAAATGTTGGGGTCCAATTTTCTCACCCAATAAGTAGTATTTTTAAAGAGCGGTCTACCTGTGATGTTTACATAAATAACGTTCAGTAGCTTTCCATTATGGCTGTTGATACAACACATTTTTGCCAGTTTTTGGAATAATACCACAAAAGGAGCAAATGATAGAAAATTTTGCACAGAAGTACAGTACATAGACTAGCATGTCAGACCCAAAAAAAAGATTATTCTGAGCAACTAGTTCATTTAACACAAGTTTACATCCGAAGTTACATTAATTGAGTCACTAATTACATCTTTAAGATCCTGTAACTTTGACATACAGGAAGATAGTTTTTTTAATACGGGTCACTCCATGATGCAGGCTATATAAATCTAATATGCCAAGTTTCAAGGAAGTGAAACTTCAGAGCACAGAAATATGATGTCTGAAATCTGACACCTAGTGGTGAAAGCCTGGAAAATGAGAAAATTGCATTTAAAATTCTCATTTTAACAGCTGACAGTTGGTCTTCCTCTGAATTTTTACTGTAAAATATATATTTCCATCAGAAACAGTATACACTCATATTCTACATTGAATTTACTGCAAAGTTATACGAGAAATATATTTTCAGTCATATTTAACAAAAATGACTTTTTTAGCTGGGTACTACCAGCTGTGAGGGGGTTAAGTGGTCCTGGCTATTTGGTCTACTCTCATCATCTAACCATAGAGGGCAGGCAAATTCTATGCAAGAGCAAACATCAACCTCCCTGAAATCAACCTGTTGCACCCATGTTATGAGGCAACAGTACAGGGTCTGGTTTCTAACTGGCAATTCATATCAAACAACGGCACACAGTGGATGCCAAACAACAAGGACCAGCGGTTTTTGCATGCTCCAGCTTGTTGGCTTTTAGTTTCTGTTTGGACTGACTCCACAATCTGACCCCTGGTGAAATGCTGAGCTAACTACAGGAGAGGGCAAACCTGAGCTGCTGGATATCTTTCCAGCAGTTGCCTCAGTTGCAATGACAGTTTCACTATCAGTCCAGACATCTTCACTCCTGATGCAGAGAAGAAGCAATGCTGGCAAAGTCCTAGCCACTCCAGATGATGCTTCCAATAGAAAGTGACCAATCACAGTGATATCTTTCAAGACAAAATCTTCCTGCCAGCCTCCCTGCCTGCCTCCCTCTCTTCCTACCCACCTGCCTGTCTGCCTCTCTTCCTACCCACCTGCCTGCCTGCCTCTGTCCCTACCCACCTGCCTCTCTTCCTACCCACCTGCCTGTCTGCCTCTCTTCCTACCCACCTGCCTGTCTGCCTCTCTTCCTACCCACCTGCCTGCCTCTCTTCCTACCCACCTGCCTGTCTGCCTCTCTTCCTACCCACCTGCCTGCTTGCCTCTCTTTCTACCCACCTGCCTGCCTGCCTCTGTCCCTACCCACCTGCCTCTCTTCCTACCCAACTGCCTGTCTGCCTCTCTTCCTACCCACCTGCCTGTCTGCCTCTCTTCCTACCCACCTGCCTGCCTGCCTCTCTTCCTACCCACCTGCCTGCCTGCCTCTCTTCCTACCCACCTGCCTGTCTGCCTCTCTTCCTACCCACCTGCCTGTCTGACTCTGTCCCTACCAACCTGCCTGTCTGCCTCTCTTCCTACCCACCTGCCTGCCTGCCTCTGTCCCTACCCACCTGCCTGTCTGCCTCTGTCCCTACCCACCTGCCTGTCTGCCTCTCTTCCTACCCACTTGCCTCTCTTCCTACCCACCTGCCTGTCTGTCTCTCTTCCTACCCACCTGCCTATCTGCCTCTCTTCTTACCCACCTGCCTGCCTGCCTCTCTTCCTACCCACCTGCCTGTCTGCCTCTGTCCCTACCCACCTGCCTGCCTGCCTCTCTTCCTACCCATCTGCCTGCCTGCCTCTCTTCCTACCCACTTGCCTGCCTGCCTCTTTTCCTACCCACCTGCCTGTCTGCCTCTCTTCCTATCCACCTGCCTCTCTTCCTACCCACCTGCCTGTCTCTGTCCCTACCCACCTGCCTGTCTGCCTCTCTTCCTATCCACCTGCCTCTCTTCCTATCCACCTGCCTGCCTCTGTCCCTACCCACCTGCCTGTCTGCCTCTCTTCCTACCCACCTGCCTGCCTGCCTCTGTCCCTACCTACCTGTCTGTCTGCCTCTCTTCCTACCCACCTGCCTGCCTGCCTCTGTCCCTACCCACCTGTCTGCCTGCCTCTGTCCCTACCCACCTGCCTGTCTGCCTCTCTTCCTATCCACCTGCCTGTCTGCCTCTCTTCCTATCCACCTGCCTGCCTGCCTCTGTCCCTACCCACCTGCCTGTCTGCCTCTCTTCCTACCCACCCTGCCTGCCTCTGTCCCTACCCACCTGCCTGTCTGCCTCTGTCCCTACCCACCTGCCTGTCTGCCTCTGTCCCTACCCACCTGCCTGTCTGCCTCTCTTCCTACCCACCTGCCTGTCTGCCTCTCTTCCTACCCACCTGCCTGTCTGCCTCTGTCCCTACCCACCTGCCTGTCTGCCTCTCTTCCTACCCACCTGCCTGCCTGCCTCCGTCCCTACCCACCTGCCTGTCTGCCTCTTATCCTATCCACCTGCCTGTCTGCCTCTCTTCCTACCCACCTGCCTGTCTGCCTCTGTCCCTACCCACCTGCCTGTCTGCCTCTGTCCCTACCCACCTGCCTGCCTGCCTCTGTCCTTACCCACCTGCCTGCCTGCCTCTGTCCCTACCCACCTGCCTGTCTGCCTCTCTTCCTATCCACCTGCCTGTCTGCCTCTCTTCCTACCCACCTGCCTGCCTGCCTCTGTCCCTACCCACCTGCCTGTCTGCCTCTCTTCCTACCCACCTGCCTGCCTGCCTGTCCCTACCCACCTGCCTGTCTGCCTGTCCCTACCCACCTGCCTGCCTGCCTCTCTTCCAATCCACCTGCCTGTCTGCCTCTCTTCCTACCCATCTGCCTGCTTACCCACCTGCCTATCTACTTTACTGTTGTGATCTGTACCTTGCTGGTATAAGGTAGTACATTCAACAGCATTTCACCGGAAGTCAGATTGAGAGAGTCGGTCAGCTGGAACATACATCCCCACTGCAATCAGTCCCTTATCCCTAAAACTCACCCTGTGTAACTAACAGCTCTGACTACAGTGAATATCCATTCACTCTTTGGTAACATGTAATACCTTGATGCACATTTCTGCTGTGTTCACTTTTTCATACAAGCACACAGTTTTCCTGTGTTATGTTCACACTTTTCATGAAAACATACATTTCCAAACAACATGAATATAAGTTGATGATGATGTGTCACAACTTAAAGTAAAAAATACAATCCAATATAAAAACATCTCCATTAAAAATTAATGCTGCAAAACCCATATTACAATGGGCTCTTAAGTTTGGCAGTTTTGTCAACAATAGTTTTCCATGGAAGAAAGGCATAATCACTGTCTCAATATCTAATCTGAATATTGAAAGTGAAGCATTTTCTTTCCCACAGTCATCCACGTCTGTTTCACATATCATCTGTCTCTCAGTCAATTTATTGCTCAATCTGTAGGTTGGTCTATCAGTAAGTTTGTAGCTCTCTCTGTCTCTGTGTGTCTCTGTGTGTCTCTCTGTCTCTCTCTCTCTGTCTGTCTGTCTCTGTCTCTCTGTGTCCCACTGTGTCCCACTGTGTCTCTCTGTCTCTCTGTGTCTCTCTGTGTCCCACTGTGTCCCTCTGCCCCACCATCCCCCATCCCCACCCCCACCATCCCCCCTTCTCTCTGTCTCTCTGTCTCTCTCTCTCTCTCTCTCTCTCTCTCTCTCTCTCTCTCTCTCTCTCTCTCTCTCTCTCTCTCTCTCTCTCTCTACTGCTCTCTCTCTCTCTCTCCTGCTCTTTCTCTCTCGCTCTCTCTCTAGCTCTCTCTCTCTCTCTCTCTCTCTCTCTCTCACTCTCTCTCTAGCTCTCTCTCTACTGCTCTCTCTCTCTCTCTAGCTCTCTCTCTCTCTCTCATTTAGATGAAGGTTTGACTTTGTGGACTCCTCTACTGGTTTGTTAAAACTCCATTACCTTGCTTCTAGAAACCATTACATCACAGTGCATCACACTCTATAGGAAAGGCCTTACATCAATGAAAATACCTTGCTTCTAGAAACCATTACATCACAGTGCATCACACTCTATAGGAAAGGCCTTACATCAATGAAAATAGCAACAGCAGTTCACACCAAAATAAATCAAACAACAGCACCCATCACTCTCTCTTTCTACTCTCTCAGTAAGGATTAAAAAATTATTTCAGAAAAAAAAGTTGTGGTTAAGGCAACACAGGAAAAAATAGAGAAAAAAGACAGATTGGCCTGAACTTTGAAAATTTGTTGTTGTTGTTGTTGAGGCCAGATTGAGAACTTGCACATACTTTATGTATGTACATATGTGCATGCATGCGTGTGTGCATGCATGCATGCATGTGCGTGCATGCATGTGTGAAGAAATGTTGTGTTTATATTATATATAAAATAGATTATTGTGAACATAAATAAAATTTTCTCTTTCACTAAAAACACTTTATGACTTAACTAGTGCATACTGACACCCCCTCTGAAACGAACAGCGGGTCAACAAAAATTTAGGCTTGGCAGAGAAAAATGGGTCAACCAGGTTACAGTAACCACAACTTTTCTTTTTTTACCTCATCTTCCTACTGGGACAACAGACAAGACTTTATCAAGTAAACAAATCAAAGTCAGGAGAACATAAATAGATGCACCAATCTTATTTCACTAAAGCATTCCTATCAAGGTGACTAGAACTGTGTATCAACAACTGGTCATATTCCTAAGAAAGAAAAGCATTCAAATCTGGGCACATATGCCACAGCAGTTCAGTACGAGGCCTCTGATTGGCTGTTCGGTGTCATTGCCCAATTTCTAAAGAGATAGATTTCTTTTCAATCAAAAACTGATTTTCACATGTGATAATCTGCAGTTTATTCAGGCAGACACATTCTTTTCTTCTCCTGTTTCAAATTTTCTTGATTAATTTATCACATTAAGCTATAAGACTTTCTATTTCTGCATGAATGTTGACAAACCAAAGAATGTGTAACAGGTGCATACTACCTAGAATCAAGCCTTTCCCAAAGAATGTTACAGAGGAATGTGTGGCAATGGTGGCACGATGAAAGTGGTGCTTTTACTCCATTTGTTTTGATATCCAACACAGTCCTTTACACACATAAAAGTTCCATCAAATATTTTATTTAAATCACAAAAATCAAAAAAACTTCTGCAAGAACATTCTTAGTTTTGCTTTTTTACATTATTTCAGCACAGATTAAATCTGGTATGGCTAGAGACTTGTTAATGGTCTCCTGTCAATGACGTATTAAAACAAGGGATCCAAACAAAGTAGGAACAAACAAGCAGATGGTTCAGCTAATGAACAGGGATTTAGTAAGTTATGCCCCAAATGACTGAGACTTCCGAGTGAGAAGTAATATATTTTTAATGAACTGCATAAACAATTTAAGTTGAGGGTTATACCAAAAAAGTCTCATGTATATCAAACCAAATATACATACGCTGCAACCATGGTCTCCTTAAACCATTTTGTTTAAAAGTGCAATCCCACTGGGGTTTTAGCATTCATTATAACTAATTTCATCACTTCTCATATTCACAACATACATTACATCACCCCCCAAAAAAAAAATTTTTAGTCATGGCACTGCTGTCAACAACAACAACAACAACAACAACAAAAGGAGCCTCCTTTCAGTGGTAGTTGCCACGGTAATCACCTCTGTACCCTCCACGCCTTCTACTGTTGTCACGGGGATGACCTCCATAATTGCCATGGTAGCCTGGGTTGCCATGGTGACTGCTGCTGTGGTAGTCCCCTCTGGTAGGCCCCTGATAACCAGGGTAACTGTGGCTGCCATAGTGACCTCCACCAGGCCTGTAGCCTGAGGGTCTGCAAAGACATCACAGTCGGGCTCAAAGTACATCAGGAGCTGCCCTGGACAACTCTCAAGACAGACTGAGATAGGGGCAAGATCTCTAACTGCTATGAAAGACCAGCTGGTGCTATGTTTCTAATACACAGCTGAAAACCTGCAAGGCGTGGAAAAAGTTTCAGACTTCTAGCAGAGACCAAACTCAAGACCTTCTGATGAATGTCTGGGGTCCTTCACAAATTCCATCTACATTGCAAGACAAAGACTACACATTTAAAAGACTAGTAGGCACTCTGTGGGATTTGGAGTATTCTGGAAGTAGTAGCAGTAGTAGTAGCAGTAGTAGTAGTAGTAGTAGTAGTAGTAGTAGTAGTAGTAGTAGTAGTAGTAGTAGCTGTAGTAGCAGTAGTAGTAGTAGTAGTAGTAGTAGTAGTAGTAGTAGTAGTAGTAGTAGTAGTAGTAGTAGTAGTAGTAGCACTAGTAGTAGTAGTCGCAGCAGCAGTCGCAGCAGCAGTAGTAGTAGTAGCAATAGTAGTGGTAGCTGTAGTAGAAGGGAGGATCCATTTCTCTGCATGCCAGTCCTGTCCCACCGACAGCATCTCTTGAGTCCACGTTAGAAATGACAATCCAAGCCACAGCCATCACATCTGGAGGCTGAGGCCAGTCTTTCCACCAGGAGCAGGGCCTTCCTCCAGTGGCTATTGCCATCTGCCCCCAGCAGTGGGTTGTTCTCAAGCTGACCGCATTCTGCACCCTCTTCTCCAGGCACATCTGTCGGATGCAGATGCCTTCCAGGCAGGCGCGCGCGCACGCATGCACGCACACACACACCCACTAAGACCAAATGTAGAGAAGGCTATCCCTTTTGCTCACCCTCCTCATAAAAAACACACACAAAAAAAAAGTAAACAAAAAAAACTGCACAATCCTCATTCCATCACAACTCATCCCTTCCTCAGTGGCCCTAAGGTTGTCAATCCACTTTATCCAAAATCCTGCGCTGCTTCAAACATCTTTCATTTTCACTTGCCTGGCTCCAAGTTTTTAGACCCCATGGAGTTCAATCATCTTTTATTACTTTCCCTCTTACTCTTAGACTTACTTTTCTTATGAGAAAACGCCAAACAAATATGAACCACAAGGATTGCTTGAAGGTGAAGAAATCCATGGTTTAACTCGATCGAGACAGCCCATTTTGTCTCCAGCTAGAGAGTTTCAGATGATCCATTTCTAAGCTTTACCAAAAACATTGCCTCAAAAAACATACTCATACTCATAGAAGAACTTTGAACTTTCAGAGTTTATCATAAACAATGGTCAACAGACATGCCGTCAGACTTTTGAACAGTTAGTTAGATGTGTTGTTCTTGTTGTTTTGTTTTGTTGTTTTTGCTGTGGTCTTAGGTTTAGTTGGTGCTGTTGCTTTGGATTTTCTCCCACTTGTGTTGGGTGGATTGTTTCCCTTTGACTGCATTTTGCTGGTATGTGGTGCTTGTGGTGATGATTGTGATGTGAGATGTTTTTGCTTGTTCTTGTGCATATTTGCTTGTGTTGGTGTTGCCTGTGATGTGCTGTGGAGGCTGAGGTTTGCAGGGAGTGTGTGTGTGTGCGAGTGTGCTGTTTCTTTTCATATGTAATTATCCCATCACATTATTTTTATGTATTCTTCTATTATGATTATTATTGATGATTATTATTTGAGTATTTTTTATTGCTGCCTCATAAAGTGTATTTCTTGAATTGCCTGTTGTGGGATAAATAAAGTTGTATTGTATTGTATTGTATTGTATTGTACAGCATCGATTTTTCAATTTCGAATTCCTGATCAGGGACATTCATCTTTACCAGATGTGTGCTAATGATCCCCAACTGGGGACATTTTTTCTTGAATAAGTTATTAATGAAGGATAAAATATTTTGGGCACTGCCCTTCCTAACTTCGACAAACTGAAAGTGAGGATCCATTGAGAGCTAAAATAGTGTTTGGTAGTGCAGGTTTAAGTGTCCACATCTAATTCACAGGACATCAATGTTGTAAATTCACTGGCAGGGCAAGTCCATAGGAGGAATGATGGGATAATAAAAAAGTATCGCCCATATGGTGAACGAAATACAGGCAAGAGATCAGCTGTCCATCCACAGCTGAGATACAAGGACATCTGCAAACAGAACTTAGAGGTGCTTGGCATTAACATATCAGGCTAGAAGGACATTGCCAGAGTTGGCACCAGGTGGAGAGGTGAGCTCCTGATCAGACTGAGGGAGGGAGAAATGAGACTCCAAAGGCTGGTAGAGGAGAAATGCACTTGTTGAAAGGACAGGTTGTGGCAGAATGATACCAGCACCTTCAAGTGCAAGCTGTGACAACTCCAGGGCCAAGATCCATGGTCGGATATGTCTGACGGAGGACTGTTACTACTCCTACCACTACTACTCCTACTCCTACTCCTCCTCCTCCTACTACTACTACTACTACTACTACTACTACTACTACTACTACTACTACTACTACTACTACTACTACTACTACTACTCCTACTCCTACTAAAGCTGCAAATGCACTTGCAGCCACATGAGAATGCAATACTCACCTGTCATGACTCTGACGTCTGTAGTCCTCTTGTTCATGGTATCCATATTGGCCGTGACCTCTATCACGGTCATGACCTCTATCTTGGTAGTGATCTCTATCTTGCATGTGACCATCTCGGTAGTGACCTCTCTCTCTGTAGTGACCCCTCTCCTGCAAAGGGCGGTCTTCATGACCTTCACGGTGGAAGGCTCTCTGCTGGTGGTCACCGCTGCTCTGCTGCCCAGACTGTCTGAAGCCACACTCCGGCCTGCGGTGCCTGGCGCCATCAGAATGATGTCTGCCATGCTCTGCTGTCGCATGCTGCCACCCCTGTAATGGTAAGGAAATCAGGAAAACATATTATGTTTCAAACAGACTGGAGCAGGTGGTGGAAGAAAGAGGTGGTGCGATGATGGGCAGAAAGCATGACAAGAGGAAATAAAACAAAGAGTCATAGTGAAGGAAAAGAGTGAAATGAGAGAAGGAAATGAGATGGATGGATGGGTGGGTGGGTGGGTGGATGGATGGATGGATGGATGGATGGATGGATGGATGGATGGATGGATGGATGGATGGATGGATGGATGGATGGATAAATGGGAGGGAGGAGGGAGGGAGGGCTAGATGGACAGATGGTTAGATGAAAAGATAAGTCAGCCAGACAGGTGGACAGATATACAGTGAAGTACAGGCAACATGTGCACCTGTGCACACACTAACATACACACACATAAACATGGACACACATACAGGCAAAAACACACATATACATGCAATTGTTGGCATCCGTCAGTCTCGTGAGACTATGGGGGTGTGCGCCAGGTTTGGTCAGTCCGGGGTTGAGAGGCAGCGTACTCTGTGGCTGTAGAGCCCGATCCTTGAGCCGCATGCTCTGTTGCACTTGTCGCAAGTGAAGTCTTGGCGTGGCTCTGTGGATGCCGACGCTATCCTCTGTCGTCTGCGTTCTCTCCTCACCTCCCACTGCTCCCGTCTCCTCCTCTCGCTGGCCTGGATGCCAGTCTTGACGGCGTGTCTCCAGCTGTTGCGGTCAGCGGCCACCGTTTCCCAGTCTGCTGGGTTGATGCCTCCCGCCGTCATATCACGTTTACAGACGTCCTTGTAGCGGAGGAGAGGTCTTCCTGCAGGTCTGGATCCCGTGGCGAGCTCGCAGTACAGCACATCTTTGGGTATTCGGCTGTCATCCATCCTGCTGACGTGACCCAGCCATCTAAGTCGTCTCTGGCTGAGCATGGCGAACATGCTGGGAATACCTGCTTGCGCCAGTACGTCCTTGTTGGGGATGCGGTCATGCCAGCTGATGCCCAGGATCCTTCTGAGGCAACGCATGTGAAAGGTGTTGAGCCGGCGTTCTTGGCGGGAATACAGGGTCCACGCTTCGCTTCCGTAAAGGAGCGTGCTGAGAACACAGGCCTGGTAGACTTTCATCTTGGTGTTTGTCGTCAGCATGGAGTTGTCCCAGACACGCTTTCCGAGGCGGGCCAGTGATGTTGCGGCTTTGCCAATGCGCTTGCTTAGTTCGGCGTCCAGAGACAAGTTGCTTGAGATGGTGGAGCCCAGGTATGTAAACTCCTCCACCACCATAAGGGTGTGATCGCCGATGGAGATGCTGGGAGCGGTACTGACATCCTGACCCATGACTTCAGTCTTCTTGATGCTGATGGTCAGAGCGAATTCTTTGCATGCCTGGGCAAAGCAGTTGATGAGACGCTGCAGCGCCTCCTCTGTGTGCGCAGTCAGGGCAGCATCATCAGCAAACAACAGCTCTCTGATCAGGACCCTTTGCACTTTGGTCTTTGCACGGAGGCGGGCTAGGTTGAAGAGACCTCCATCACTTCTGGTATGGATGTACACACCATCCTCAGACTGTCTGAAGGCGTAGGACAGTAGCAAGGAGAAGAAGATGCCGAAGAGGGTAGGAGCAAGCACACAGCCCTGTTTCACGCCGCTTCTGATTGGAAAGGGGTCTGAGGTTGAGCCGTCATACTGGACGGTACCGAACGTGCCCTCATGGAAGGACATGACCATTCTCAGGAGCTTTGGGGGACATCCGATCTTCTGCAGCAGTGTGAATAGACCTTTTCTGCTGACCAGGTCAAATGCCTTGGTCAGATCGATGAAGGCGATGTACAGTGGTCGCCTCTGCTCACGGCATTTCTCCTGCAGCTGTCTGAGGGAAAAGACCATATCGATGGTTGAGCGTTCCGATCTGAAACCGCACTGTGCCTCAGGGTAGACTCGCTCGGCAAGTGTCTGCAACCGTTTTAGCACCACACGGGCAAAGACCTTCCCAACGATATTGAGTAGGGATATTCCGCGGTAGTTATTGCAGTCGCTGCGCAAGCATACATACACACGCATGCACACAACCACACATGCATGCACACACACATGCATGCATGCACACACACATGCATGCTTGCAAACACACATGCATGCATGCAAACACACATGCATGCAACACACACATGCATGCAACATACACATGCATGCACACACACATGCATGCACACATGCATGCACACACACACATGCATGCACACATACACACACACATGCACACACACACACATGCACACACACACATGCACACACACACACACACACACACACACATACACAGAAGCACACACCCAAACACACACTCATGCATGCACACACCAACACACACACACACACACATGCAAGCACACACACACACATGCATACACACACACACACACATGCATACACACACACACACACACATGCACACACACACACACACACACACACACACACACACACACACACACACACAGAGGCAGGACAAGATGGAAACAAAACAGGTCAAACCAGGCAAGGAGAGAGGTCAGCACAGACATAAGGCAGGACAAAAGGATAAACCAGGACTGAGAAGACAGAACATAACAGGACACAGAAAACGACAGGGCAAAGAACATGACAAGGCACCCAGAACATGACAGGACACCCAAAACATGACCGGACACACAGAACATGACAGGACACACAGAACATGACAGGACACACAGAACATGACAGGACACGCAGATCATGACAGGACACACAGAACATGACAGGGCACACAGAACATGACCGGGCACACAGAACATGACAGGGCACACAGAACATGACAGGACACACAGAACATGACAGGACACACAGAACATGACAGGACACACAGAACATGACCGGGCACACAGAACATGACCGGGCACACAGAACATGACCGGGCACACAGAACATGACTGGGCACACAGAACATGACAGGACACACAGAACATGACAGGACACTCAGATCATGACAGGACACACAGAACACGACCGGACACACAGAACATGACTGGGCACACAGAACATGACAGGGCACACAGAACATGACAGGACACACAGAACATGACTGGGCACACAAAACATGACAGGACACACAGAACATGACCGGGCACACAGAACATGACCGGGCACACAGAACATGACCGGGCACACAGAACATGACTGGGCACACAGAACATGACATGACACACAGAACATGACAGGACACACAGAACATGAGAGGACACACAGAACATGACTGGGCACACAGAACGTGACAGGACACGTAGAACGTGACCGAACACGCAGAACATGACAGGACACGCAGAACATGACAGGGCACACAGAACATGACAGGACACACAGAACATGACAGGACACTATGGCGTTGCTTTGCAAACGAAGATGGATCGACGCTGCTGTCCATGTCCACTGCAGACATGTTGGTGGCTGTAGAGACCGATGCGGGACCCGCAAGCATGACCACAGCGGCCACAGGGAAAGGTCTGGTCAGGGTCCAGCATGACGCCCTCTCAATTGTTTTATCCTCTGGAGCTTCTTCTTCAGTGTGTCCCTGCGGGAGCTCTCCAACACTACTGTGGCTTCATTGGTGGATCTCTGTTAGCAGCAACGGAGGTCCACTGTCGGGGATCGATGTTGCAGGAGATGAGGGCTTTCTTGAGAGAATCTTTGTATCATGTTGACCAGTGGACAGCTCACCAAATAGTGCTACTTTGGGCAGGCGGTGGTTTTCCATTCTGGAAACATGACCTGCCCATTTCAGCTGGGATCTCAAAAGCATGGTCTCTATGCTGGTGAGTTGAGACCATTCCCAAACTTCCACATTTGTGATGTAGTCACTCCAGTGTATCTCCAGGATTGTATGAATGACAAGACACACATAACATGGACAGGACACACAGAACATGGACAGGACACACAGAACATGAACAGGACACATGGAACATGACAGGACACACATAACATGGACAGGACACATAGAACATGACAGAGCACACAGAATATGACAGGACACACAGAACATGACAGGAAAGAGCACACTGAGGTGGTAGTTAGGAGAAAAAACCCACAGACAAAGACAAGAAGAGACAGGCTGGAGGAAAACAACAGACAGGCAAGAAAAGAAGCAAAGGACAAATAGACTGACACTACAAATGCCCAAAATGTAGAGGAACCAAATAATTTATCTTGCATTTTCTGAAGCAAAGGCAACACAATACATTGTTGTAGCTATTGCTTCCTTCCATTGATGGCAACAAAAAAGTCATTTCTCATCAGAATGCATTTCTTGACTTCCATTCCTAACATACACATGCATTCCTCAAAGACTGTCAGTTATCATATGGCTGACAAATTGGACTGCAAAACTCTCAATCAAGTTGACACACCTAACTGTAACAAAAGATTTTTGTTTGTTAGTTTTTTATCACTAAGATGGGAGAAAAAGTTTTGGACAATCTCTCACCAGTCCAATAGATTAGTCAATGAAGACTAGGCAGTGAACCATGCCAAGCAGATGTTCTTTTGGAGTCCATTGCTCACAAGACAAATACTTTGACTCCCACCCTCACTCAAGACATCTTTCCAAACAAAACTTACCTCAGATCTCTCATGCTGTGAAGTGCCCGCTGTGGAAGGTCCATAGCTGGTAGACTTGGTGGAAGGCCCCATTGACGATGCCTTGCTGTCAGGTCTCTGAGGGTTGGTATTGCTGGAAGAACCTGATTCCTTCACATCAGGCTTTGCAGCATCTCCAGCATTAGATTTGGCATTCTTGACTTCAGATTGAGATGTAGTTGGAGAAGCGCTTTCCAAATCCTCCCCGACACCGGCGGAGCTGACCTTGTTGCTCCCTCTGTCAATTTCTTCACTCCTGCTTTCAGGGGCTTCCTTGGTGACTTCCATACAGCTGGGTTCACCTGCATCTTTACTGCATTTTCCACCCGTTTCCACAATGCTTTCAGTCATATTTCCTTCGCCACCATCAACCCCTTGCTCATAGCAGCTTTCAGTAGTTTTCACACAACTACTCCCTGTGGCATTCTCTTCACTGCATTCGGCCATTTCAAGGTCTTTGCTCACCTCTTTGACAGTTTTAGAGGATTTTTCATTCACGAACAGTTTTTCCTCTTCTTTACCACTTTCTTTGGAGTCAAGGGGGATTTCTGGAAGAGCACTTGCCTTCTCTTCATCTTTGGCTCTTACATCTGCCTCATTTGAAGAATTTTCATCCATGTTCTCATCATCCTCATCATCTTCATGCTCAGTGTTCTTCAAAGGGAAGCTCTCAACCTCAGAGTCCTCCACAGCACGGCCTGTTTTTTCCGTGTCACAGGCCTTCACTGAGTCATCATCTCCACCAAGAAGCATGCCCTCATCTTGTTCTACTACAGTGCTTGGATGTGTTTCAGTGGCAGAGCTCTCAGCATTTGCAGACTCCTTCACAACACGGGACAGACCAGAAGCATGACATGGCAGATCACTTTTGGAGCTGGCTTCCTTCTCACTTTGGGCAGGCAATTCATCAGTTACCTCAGAATTTTTCCACGACCTCTCTTCAGGGATCATCATGCTTTCATTTCCATCTTTCTCAGGATCTTGGTCCTGAGTGAAGCTTGCAGCAGCAAATACTTCATCTTCATCCTTTGCAGAGACTGCAGTCTCTCTGTTGCCAGTTTCAGCTTGGCAGATGTCTGTAGATGAAAGAGAACCTTCTGGTGTATGTTCACCAGAAACAGTCTTGATCCAGTCTTTGGCCATAGACTCAGACATAGTGCCTTCTAACTGAATGTTCTGAGTGACTTCATCTTCTTTGTCAAAGCTCTGAAGAGGCTGCTTACTCTGCGAGTCCTTTGCAGTCTCTTCCACACTGACATCCACAGCTTCTTCATGGTCATGGCTGACATCTTCAGCTTCAGTTGACTTTTCATCCTCATTAGTCTTGTTCCCTTGAGCTGAGTCTTTGGATCCACTATCAGAAACAACACTGGAAGACTTTGACTTTTCTTTGTCAAAGCTCTGGCGATGCAGCACACTTTGCGAGTCCTTCTCAACCTCCTCCATGCCAACACCCGTGGATTCATCGATGTCACGAGTGACACTATCAGTCTGCTGAGTGCTGGAGGACTCCAACGATTCATCACTCAAATCTTGTGTGAAGGACTCCGAGTCCTTACTGACTTTGTTCTCTGAGCTAGGCGATGTGTCACAATGAGAACTGTCACGGCTCACAGAGCCCTGATGCTCAGATGTAGTGTTTGTCGATTCTGTCACAGGCCCACTGGAACTATCCATCGACTGCAGGAAAGAAAATGCAATGAACAAAGGATTAGCCACTGTCCTGTCTTCTTCACACCCAATCACAAAAAAGAAAGACAAGAAGTACAAGATGCTTAAATTAATTTTTTTTCATTTAAATTTCAAAGTTGAGACTACGTGGTATTTCAACATACTTCAACAGAGTACAACATACAGGCCAAAGCTGTTCAATGTTCATCAGCTGAAACCCAGTCCTGTTACTGCAAGAGCATTCAGTACAGGAGGAGGAGCTTACATCCCTAGGTCTTCCTGGGTGGTTTGCAGTGCAGGAAAGCTGCAGTGGGTCTGTATCCTTGCAAAACCCCAACACAAATCAGGACTTGGTGACCTGGTCCAGTCTCAATGTCCAGGGTAGCTCTTGGCTGCTTGGGGTTCCCCCTGGATGAGCTAGTGGAGCAGGCCCTAAACCCCAGTATACATGGATTCCAACAAAAGAAGGGGGATAGATGGATGGATGGATGGATGGATGGATGCATGGATGGATGGATGGATGGAAGAATGGATGGATGGATGGATGGATGGATGGATGGATAAAATGGATGGATGGATGGATGGATGGATGGATGGATGGATGGATGGATGTTTATGGCCTATCAGCCTTTGTAGGCTATATAAGGCCAAGCAAGAAAATCACTAGAAGATTTCCAAGTAGGCAGAGTTTAAGTCACGATGTCCCTATTTATTCGCCTCTTATTAATTCCATAGGGAGACACGGGGGGTCAAAAGAAGGGGGCATGTAGAGGCTCCAGCTGTATGTTGTACCCCAAACCCACGAGTCATCATTGCCTGCATGCAGTGCCAGGGAGCGAAGGAAAGCCTCTGCCTCTGCGCCAGCCGCTGCGTCATTCCACTGCCCAAGATGTCCCTGGGTGTGAGCCTCCAGAACTGGACTGGTCAGCCACACCCAGGCCCACGAACGAAGACAGCACAATAGTTGACATTGCCAGATCAATGGTCTACCAACACACAGCCTCCAACCTCCTCCTGCTGTTCCTGCTCATTTAGCATCATCTCCTGCTATTGCTGCTGCTCCTCCTTTTCCTCTTCTTTTCTCAGTCTCTTTTCTCTGCTTTGTTCTCCTTTTCCTCCTCCTCCTACCTACAGTCCTTCCTTCCTTGCCCTCTCCCTCCCTCCCTCCCTATCTTTTATCACCTCCTCTCCTTTCAGCTGCTCCTCATGAGCCTTCACTACTCTCACCCTCACTGGGGAGAAGACTGACCTCACTGCTCATGTGGAAGTCTCTGTCTGCGGGGCTGTCCCTCCCTGACTGACTTTCACTCGCTTCTGGGGTCTTTGTATCTGAAATGAACAGAACCGTGGCTTGAGTTCCTTGTAGTAGTATAGTCTGTCTCCTTCCATCTGTCATTCTGTTTGTCTGTCAGTCTATCACAATGTGTCCTCTCCATCTATTATTTAATCAGTCTGTTCTGGAAAGGTCCAGTCAGTCAGTCTGTGAGTCAGTATGTCTACAACGCCTGTCTGCCTGATCATCCGTCTGTGTATCTCTTTCCCATCCACATCTACTTCACTGTTGATCATTTTTTTAGGAGTTGCCTGTGCAGGCTCCTACACATGTAGCAGGACAAGATCCCTAACTCAGAAGTCCTGATGTCTGTCAACATCTCCAGCATTTCCACCTACTTGTGGAAGGCTCAGGCAAATGTGAAAGCCCAACATTGGCCCATCAAAACAGCTTCTGCATGGCAAATTCTGTCAAGGAAAGCCTTGTAGGCTATACAGAAGTGCCTGTGATGAGTGGACACCCTTGGGGGAGTCCAAAGGTGTCCCTACATGACAGGTGCCCCCTCATCAGAGGGATCCGATGATCATGAGAGTACATGCCAATGAAACACCTGATTGACTTTATATGTGATATGCATAAGGAAAACAAGAAGAGCCATCAAATAAGCTGTTTGACATTTTAACTCTTTAGAGTTCAAATGTTAAAATTTGTTAAGGCGCCCATGTGTTAATTTATTAAAAGTTGGTAAAGTTCACAGGGGAGAGTTCGTTGATTTCACATCAACTGAGGTCCAGCCACATGTAAAGGAATGGGCAGCATGTCCAGAATGTCCCTTTGAGATTGCATTACTAGTCTTGGACACTAATTATTTCCCAGAGGATGGGAAACTGACATATTTGTCTTCAGACAGTTGTAGAGCAAATCAGATCCAAATTTTAGAAGCCTAGCTATCATACTTTCACCATATGAACATTAAAGGGTTAAAGGGTGAAGAACTTTCCCCCCAGAGATTGTTTACAATCAGACAGTCTTTGTTTAATTTGCTCACAGTAAACATAGAACCACAACCCAGTGCATGATGGGAGCTAGGGGATGGGTTTGAGGTCAGGATGGGCATGAGAGTGTGAGTGTGTATGTGTGTGTGTGTGTGTGTGTGTGTGTGTGTGTGTGTGTGTGGTGTGTGGTGTGTGTGTGTGTGTGTGTGTGAGAAAGTGTGAGAGTGCACATAAGCGCATGTGTGTGTTTGTGTGTGTGTGTGTGTGTGTGTGTGTGTGTGTGTGTGTGTGTGTGTGTGTGTGAGTGTGTGTGAGTGTGTGTGTGTGTGTGTGTGTGTGTGTGTGTGAGAGTGTGCACGAGCGCGCATGCTTGTGCATGGGTGAGGTAGAAGAAGTGGGGTTGTGGAAACATACACCATTGAGCAACTATGATATATCTATAGAGTTCAGCAGGACACTCAGGGCAGCTATGATACTATACCTCTCTGCAGGCAGCAGAGATTGATATTCTGCAGATGTATTTGTTTTATGTGTCAGGTAAACAGATTATTGTTGCTTCTGCGACCAATCCTCACAAGGAGGGGACAGGAAAATGTTTGGCAAAACACTGTCTGCATCCACATTTTGCAGGTGTCCATTGGCCACAGGTTATTTTGAGACTAAAACATATCTGTGCCAAGAGGCTTAGTCCGGACATGACAGGTGTCTGCTCATTTGGGGTCCCCTCGTCACAGTGACTACTGTACTTGTATAAGGCCATGATGTGGGAGATCCTTCTGAACCGAGATAGGCCTTATCAGCCACCTCTAGCCAGTATCGTTCCTGCCCCTAACTATGGGTGGAGATTTGATCCACTTCTCTGCCGATGGATGGATGGATGGATGGTGTTTTACGGCCTATCAGCCTTTGTAGGCTATATAAGGCCATCAAGCACGAAAATCACTAGCACAGTTTAGAGTAAACGCAAATTAAATCTCAGTGTCCCTAGTTATTCGCCTCTTACGAATCGCGTAGGGAGACGCAGTGGGTCAATTCTCACCCCGAACCCACAGGGGGTCTTCTCTGCCGAAGGACAAAGAACAACAACAGCCACAACTCTTTCCTACCAGTACAAGCAATGCAGACATGGAGGATATACCTTTTTCTCCTCTGTGTGCTGTGCTTTCTGGTGTCATATTTCCAAGCTGTTCAAGATCAACTTGCTTTACAGAACTTTCTTCCCTCAACTGCTTTGCATATTAAGGAGACAGCTCACCTGTTTCTTTGGAATTCTTTTTCACCAGTCCCAGGACATCCAGGAGAGAGGCACCAGGGCGGTTACGAGGGTGATCCTCCTCACACCGCTTCAAAGCTGTCAAAGCAAAAGGAAGTAGTTATGTAGGGTGTCCTGTGTCCTGTTACCTGGACCCGTGTCCCAAGCTGTTCTACACTGTACCCTCCCTGCACTGGGCCGACTGATCAATCCTGTACTAGCACCAAGCTGTTCTACACTGTACCCTCCCTACGCTGGGCAGACTGATCAATCCTGTACTAGCACCAAGCTGTTCTACACTGTAACCTCCCTACGCTGGGCCGACTGATCAATCCTGTACTAGCACCAAGCTGTTCTACACTGTACCCTCCCTACGCTGGGCCGACTGATCAATCCTGTACTAGCACCAAGCTGTTCTACACTACCCTCCCTACACTGGGCCGACTGATCAATCCTGTACTAGCACCAAGCTGTTCTACACTGTACCCTCCCTGCGCTGGGCCGACTGATCAATCCTGTACTAGCACCAAGCTGTTCTACACTGTACCCTCCCTACGCTGGGCCGACTGATCAATCCTGTACTAGCACCAAGCTGTTCTACACTGTACCCTCCCTATGCTGGGCCGACTGATCAATCCTGTACTAGCACCAAGCTGTTCTACACTGTACCCTTCATACGCTGGGCCGACTGATCAATCCTGTAGTAGCACCAAGCTGTTCTACACTGTACCCTTCCTACGCTGGGCCGACTGATCAATCCTGTACTAGCACCAAGCTTTTCTACACTGTACCCTCCCTACGCTAGGCCGACTGATCAATCCTGTACTGGCACCAAGCTGTTCTACACTGTACCCTCCCTACGCTGGGCCGACTGATCAATCCTGTACTAGCACCAAGCTGTTCTACACTGTACCCTCCCTACGCTAGGCCGACTGATCAATCCTGTACTGGCACCAAGCTGTTCTACACTGTACCCTTCCTACGCTGGGCCGACTGATCAATCCTGTACTAGCAATAAGCTGTTCTACACTGTACCCTGCCTACGCTGGGCAGACTGATCAATCCTGTACTAGCACCAAGCTGTTCTACACTGTACCCTCCCTTCGCTGGGCCGACTGATCAATCCTGTACTAGCACCAAGCTGTTCTACACTGTACCCTCCCTACGCTGGGCCGACTGATCAATCCTGTACTGGCACCAAGCTGTTCTACACTGTACCCTCCCTATGCTAGGCCGACTGATCAATCCTGTACTAGCACCAAGCTGTTCTACACTGTACCCTCCTTACGCTGGGCCGACTGATCAATCCTGTACTAGCACCAAGCTGTTCTACACTGTACCCTCCCTACGCTGGGCCGACTGATCAATCCTGTACTAGCACCAAGCTGTTCTACACTGTACCCTCCCTTCGCTGGGCCGACTGATCAATCCTGTACTAGCACCTGAGGAGAAACAAAAACCTATTCCAATCCAATTATGGCTCACAGAGACCTTAGGGATTGTCACGTGTCGCGACAAGGGGTGCGAGAACGAGTTAGGTTTAGTGTTGTCCACCGTCGCTTGGAATAGCGCGGTCGACCCTCTTACAGAAGCAAGTATGCACTCTTAGGAACTAGGTCAGGTCCAAATTTCAAATTCTGAAATAGGTAAAGCGTCACGCAATTTCTCAAAGAAATGCGTCACAAAAAAATAAACGTCATGCTAGTTTCACGCTAAAACGCCACTTGTATTCCGGCCTTTGGAAGGGCAAGTCGCTGTCGGAGCGTGGCTCTGGGATGCACGTATGCATCGCCAGTAGGGCCTCCATAGCAAAGAGGACTTGTACCTTGGCTTTGGGGGAGCAAGTCACTCTGCCCGTAGCTCTGGCATTCCTCCCCTAGGAATGGCCAGCAGTGCGAGCGGAGTTGAAGGCAGGAGCCGCGAGGCTCAATCTGGAATGACTGCATTTCTCATCTAGCCTGTTGAGGCATCTTTCATCTAGCCTGTTGAGGCATCTTTCATCTAGCCTGTTGAGGCATCTTTCATCTAGCCTGTTGAGGCGTTTTTTTCATGGCCTGTTGAGTGCCGAGTTTTCCCTTTGGGGAATGCATAGAGGCTTTGGCAGAGCGTCTTAGCCTCGGGTCTCTTCTTGGAACGAGGAGCCCATCATCCAAGCTACGGGAGGAGCCCGTCCTTTCTAGGTGCCAGGAGGCACCTGTGATCTTCATGCGACGGAGGAGCCGTCTTTCATGTGACGGAAGGAGCCGTCATCCATGGGCACTGGGAGGTGCCTGTCCGCTTTGGGCCATCCAAGCTACGGGAGGAGCCCGTCCTTTCTAGGTGCCAGGAGGCACCTGTGATCTTCATGCGACGGAGGAGCCGTCTTTCATGTGACGGAAGGAGCCGTCATCCATGGGCACTGGGAGGTGCCTGTCCGCTTTGGGCCATCTAAGCTACGGGAGGAGCCCGTCCTTTCTAGGTGCCAGGAGGCACCTGTGATCTTCATGCGACGGAGGAGCCGTCTTTCATGTGACGGAAGGAGCCGTCATCCATGGGCACTGGGAGGTGCCTGTCCGCTTTGGGCGACGGGACGGAGCCTGTTGTCATCCGTGAGATGTGGAGACACGGTCGTCTACCAGTCTACAGTCTATGCGGGAGCGAGGACCAAGTGACTCAGGTCGCTGTGAGCCTGTGTGTGTGATGGTCAGGTGTGTGCTATGTACGATGGTACAAACGAGATCTGGGTCAGGTTTGATTTTTGAATATGTGCTGACGTAAGTCGCACTAAATCTTCCGCGTCACGCTAGTTTTTTCGCTTGGCGTCGGTTAACGTCACTTGTATTCCGGCCTTTGGAAGGGCAAGTCGCTGTCGGAGCGCGGCTCTGGGATGCACGTATGCATCGCCAGTAGGGCCTCCATAGCATGGAGGACTTGTACCTTGGCTTTGGGGGAGCAAGTCACTCTGCCCGTAGCTCTGGCATTCCTCCCCTAGGAATGGCCAGCAGTGCGAGCGGAGTTGAAGGCAGGAGCCGCGAGGCTCAATCTGGAATGACTGCATTTCTCATCTAGCCTGTTGAGGCATCTTTCATCTAGCCTGTTGAGGCATCTTTCATCTAGCCTGTTGAGGCATCTTTCATCTAGCCTGTTGAGGCATCTTTCATCTAGCCTGTTGAGGCATCTTTCATCTAGCCTGTTGAGGCATCTTTCATCTAGCCTGTTGAGGCGTTTTTTTCATGGCCTGTTGAGTGCCGAGTTTTCCCTTTGGGGAATGCAGAGAGGCTTTGGCAGAGCGTCTTAGCCTCGGGTCTCTTCTTGGATCGAGGAGCCCATCAACCATGCGACAGGAAGCGCCTGTCGTTCCCACGTGGCGACGCGGAGGAACCGTCATCCAAGCTACGGGAGGAGCCCGTCCTTTCTAGGTGCCAGGAGGCACCTGTGATCTTCATGCGACGGAGGAGCCGTCTTTCATGTGACGGAAGGAGCCGTCATCCATGGGCACTGGGAGGTGCCTGTCCGCTTTGGGCGACGGGACGGAGCCCGTCGTCATCCGTGAGATGTGGAGACGCGGTCGTCTACCAGTCTACAGTCTATGCGGGAGCGAGGACCAAGTGACTCAGGTCGCTGTGAGCCTGTGTGTGTGATGGTCAGGCGTGTGCTATGTGCCTACTTTGTACCTGCAAGCGTGTTCGCAGGGAGGTCTGAGCACTGATCACCGGTGATGTTCTGGACGCTGGGAGAGAATTGACAGATCGGATCAAGACTGGGGTAAGGTTGAACCACCATCTTCGAACCTTTTTCTATCTTCTCTCCAGTTGAGTCCGCGTTGGAATCGTTCCGGCAGTAACGTGTCGCCCTCTTAAGGGACTGATAAGTGACATTGTTTTGTCCTCGTCGTTGCGGCTATGGTGCCGGGACCCCTTAAGAGGGAGTGGTTATTATTGTTTGATTCGTACGTTTCCCGTCATTAGCCGCGAGAGGCGGTTATGCTTTGATAAGAGAAGAAATTGTGTTTTTCTTTTTGATGGTGTTTCTTGTTGACCCTGTGCCTCGCAGCTGTCGAGGGAGTAATTGCGTGTGATGGTTTTTCATTCTGTGTATGCTTTTTGGTGGAGACTGTGTTGTTAGAGTCGCCTGTAAGATCTTTGCAGTTTGGGAGAAGAATCTGTCGGTGACCAGGAGGAGTCGTATGTGATGTATCATCACGTGTCGTGCGTTCGAGATGGAGTGGGGCACCTCGCTACCGACGGGAGTCAGGGGGTGTCTTTCACAGCCTGTTGGGGCCCACCTCCTTTCCCCTAAGGTGTGGGGCTGTCCTACACATCCACTTAGTGACCTGTGTTTCGAACCCATGGGGAGTTGGTTATCCGTGTGTGATTGTTTATCAAGAGTGGTATGCTTGTTGTGAAGCTACCTTTGCGCACTAGGGTGAGACCATATCCTTGAACCCCGAGGGGGGTAGATTGTTATCTTTGTGTCGTTTCTTCCACGTGTCTGCGGGGAGCCTGACCTGGTTGAGGACAGTTGCTCACCCTCTTGAGGCTCATGTCTAAGAAGTGTGGTTGTTGTAGTGTGTTTTCCCTCATGTGTATGAACGAAGGTTGTTGTAGTTTTTATTGTTGTCGAGGGGACTTGTGGATTGGGTGTTGATTAAACGTTTGCTTGTTTATTGTTAATAAATATTCTTGTGTAATTATTCTTTTGCCTCAGTGTCCACTTGTATTTCTTGTCTGTTTATCTGTCCGTGTCCGACAGGAGTGTGGCGATTAGGTTTTGTTGAAAACCTCAGTACAGTAAAACAAAAAAATGTATTGTACTGGCATTACCGCGACATGTATGATAGCCAGTACTTTCCCCATAAGTGGGGTCGTTCCGTTATCATTCCTCTGTTTAAAGCAGGTGATAAGCTTAACGCATCGAATTATAGAGAAATTTCACTGCTTAGTGTTATGAGTAAGTTGTTTTTATCCATTCTGATGGAACGCCTGAAGACGTGGGCAGAAGACCACAGCAACTATGCTTCGAGCAGGCAGTGTAGCGGCCAAAATAATTTCCCGGCCAAAATAATTTCCGGAAGTCATCGCAGAGTTATCTGCTAGGCTCTCTCTTTATGCGATTTACCGCTCCTGCACCTGTTCTTCGCATGAAATATATCCCGACAAACGACGCATTAGTTGCTTTACGAGTTGTTGTGTTTTTGGTGCATTTGTGTCGTTTAACACATAATGTAGCGTTCAAAAAAGCTTTTTCCCGTGCAAAGCCGTCTCCCCTACTGGAAATAATGTGGGAGTCACCTCCCTGTAGTCTATTTTTGGTCTGGTTTTATAAAACGCGACCGTTGACTGACATGGCACGCCCGGGGAGTTATGCTAAGATCCGGCCGCGTTAATATATCTGCGTTTTGTGGCAAACGTCTTGCTCGGCGGTACTGTACTCCATGCACCTTAACGGTCCGCGTGATTCGGGTGCAATCTAAAGCTAAACGACGTTCCGAATGTTTCCGACTTTGACCATTTCAGCAGCGCCAATAAACGTCGTTTAGCTTTAGATTACACCCGAATCACGCGGACCGTTAAGGTGCATGGAGTACAGTACCGCCGAGCAAGACGTTTGTCACAAAACACAGATATATTAACGCGGCCGGATCTTAGCATAACTCCCCGGGCGTGCGAAGTCTCTTTTTAGAGTTGAATTTTCAGCACGTCCCGAGCAGATAACTCTGCGATGACTTCCGGAAATTATTTTAGCCGGGAAATTATTTTGACCGCTACAGGCAGGCTTCCGAGCGGAACATTCCACAATTGACCACATTTTTACCCTTTATTCAGCAATAGTTAAGAATGTCCATGGTGTGGGTAGGGGAAAGCTTTATGCAGCTTTTATAGATTTTAAGAAAGCTTTTGATTCAGTGGACAGAACATGTCTGTGGAAGGTGTTATTGAAAACTAGTGCGTCTACAAAGTTCATCAAAATGTTCAAATCTGTGAATTCCCAAGTACATGCCTGCATTAGGCGGAACTCAACGTACTCAAAACTGTTCGATTGCCCGGTTGCTGTAAGGCAGGGGGCAAGTGAGTCGCCGATCATATTAACTATGCACTATTCACAAGGCGTAGACCACTTCTCATTGATTTTGTTGATTTAATTCAACAGGTAATTGCTTCTCATTTCAGCACAGTTAATTAAATCTTACGCTTCGGTTCTTTATTAGCATGCACACAAAACAGCCTTTGATGCGTTCTCGTCACGCGTGTGTGAGAACTGCGTCGTAAATGTTGCTTCATGTCGCCACACCGCTCAGTGCCCAAGTAGGCCTATATACTTGCATGTGCAAAAATACGAATGAAATGGTGCTGCAAGATTCGACCCGGAGGTTTGGGGATACAGAGTCATCCATGCACACGTTCCCCCTGTGGGTTGGGGGTCAGAAATTCGTCTCCCTACGCGATTCGTAAGAGGTGAATAAATAGGGACATCGTGACTTGACTTGCGCATGTATTCTAGTGATTCTCGTGCTTAATGGTCTTACATAGCCTACAGAGGCTGATAGGTCGTAAAACTCCATCCGTCGGTCCTTCTGTCCGTCCGTCCGCCCGTCCGTCCGTCCATGCACGAGTTGTCCCTCGTCAAGAAAACGCTTTTGTCACTATGGCGCCCACATTGCTCAGGGAATCCAACACAGCCAGACACGAGACCGTTGACACGTGGTCAAACAAAGAGATGAAGGGCCGGTGTCAGACTATAATTCTTGAACAACAAGAGGAGGGTGACCAATGAAGTCTGGTGGTACTTCGTAGTCTAGGTCTGACTAGGCCCGAAGAAGGAGCTTGGTTACGAAAGCTTGCCTTGACTGTGAAGTACCGCCAGACTTATTTGATCACACTCCTCTTTTTGTTTATTGACACGTGGGACACGGTGAAGTGCAAGGCTTGCTCCCTTCAAGTGCTAGGTGCGACCCTCTCCAC
>JAWQFJ010003004.1:0-22500 GCA_034096865.1 Theodoxus fluviatilis | reverse complement strand
CAACGTTAGATGAACGCCTAACGCGGAGCGTGAGGTTTAATGCGACTTTTGTCGACTGATTGTGGACTCGATATGTGTGAAGAACAACCCGGAAATTCTGCGTCGCAGCGGCCTAGTCGTTATTCGGCCGAAATAGCTCGCTTGATTATTGATTCATGTACTATGAGAGAGGACAGTGATAGTGGAGATGAATAAATCTACAGCCGCCGCTGCCTGCGCCACAGCAACCAGTTGGAGCCGCTACCCGCTGCCGCTGGTTACAGACCTGCTACAGCAGCCAGTCCCGTCGGGCACGACCCCAGGGGTTCACGCCTGACGGCCAGCGCTCGAGACCAAGAATCAAACGGCCCTTTTCAGGGCCAAAAGATTTCCAAATAAGAAAGAATACAATTAGTGGAAGCTTTGTCATGACTTATCTTTGGTGGCAAAAGAGAACTAACTTTGTTGTTTATTTTGTAAAGTAAGTTGGGAGTCAAAAGGTTAATATCCCTCCTTCAAACTGGATTTGGAAGCACTGATCCCTTTCACCCCTGCCTCCACTCCCCTCTTCAGCAAGCTTCACTCATCATTGTAACAGATATGCTTTAGTAGTAACAATTATAAATTGATGTTGCCACTCAGATCTTTCTATTCACATTATTTAATTTTCTTCAATGATACAATTTTGTATGCTTGTACATGATATTATATGCACAGTTTATACGTTGTTTTTTTGTGGGTTTTTTTCAGGACAAAGTGCTCATGCTCAGAGACAAGCTACAGAGCAGAACAGATGGGCAGATCTTCGCCAGACTTTGCTGGACACCCGTCTTAAAAGCCTGGAACCTACAACAAATTGTGTCCGATGTGGAAAAGAGGAAAACAGCATCATCCTTTGTCCTGACTGTGGTCCTAATGCCTTCTTTTGCCACCAGTGCTCAAATGAGTTTCACAGCATTCTGCACTTTCACAAGCCTTATATTTGGAAGGTAACAGTAACACGACTTGCTTTTTATGTTTCATTTTTTTCCAGCAAATTTCTGTCATGGCATCCGACTCATAATATTCAAGTGATCCTTTACCCTTCCATATATATATGTATACAGATACTAGCAGGGCCCCTATGGGGCCTAGTGGACCGTACGTTATTGGTTGACCTTACATAAGTGTTTGGACCAGTGTTCTGGTTTAAAATAATCTGCGGTTGCCCTCCACCTCCAGTTGGCACTTTCCCTCTCACTCCCACCCCCCTCCTCACCTATCACCTTTCCTCCCCGCTTACTCACTTTTACCCATTACCTTCCCTCACCTCTCACCCCTACCCCCACCTTCCCTCCCTGACCCATCACCTTCTGTCTCCAATCATTCCCACCTATAGTCCTAAATCGGATGAGTTCATTGCATAGCTAAGGGGTAGAGGATTGTGCCAAATATCTGTGAAATCAATCCATTGTTGAATACTTCAGTTCAGCTTTATGCATATAGATATATACATAAAATATATATCCATGTATCAAACACACCTGGTGATCATAATACCCTCCCTTATCCACTTGTTCACTTATCAAACACACCTGGTGATCATAATACCCTCCCTTATCCACTTGATTTTTAGCCAGCATACTTGTTGTTAAACATATTAATAGACGCCGCTTTAACACAGGCCGTAGAGCTAGAGGAAATTAACCTTTTATTTTTTTAAAAGAAATAGTGAAAAGCCGCCTGTTTATCTTATAGCCACACACAATTTTTCTATCCACTGGAAGGGTCCCCACAGGCCATGGAAAACCTGATAAGTCTAATTGGGACGGGCACAAATCATTATTTCTTTAGCTTAGGGAATTTTTTACTTCACTGGCACATGGATGTAAACAAATGTTTAACAATACAAATTAATTAACATGAAGTTGAGTTGAATAGTGTGCCAGTGTTTGCTTTAATTAGTTTAAAATGTTTCTTTTTCCTGTGATTGCAGGAGGACATGTTGTATATGCCACTGAATGAAACCACATTGCTGACGCAGTTGCCTGGGCACAGATGTGATGAGACAAAAGTTGTGGACCTGGTTGTTTTTGATCATCAAGGTGATTTATTTTAGATGTTTGACAGAATGTTGATCTGGTGACTGCATGCAAGTGCACCAAGTGCAACAGAGACTGCCATAGCAGACAGTGTTAAAAGGAACTGGAATATTTCTCAAGAGCGCTTATCAATCACCTCACAAGATTGACGGCCGCCAACAACAATATGATACGAATAGCATATATAGAGTAAGACAGAAAATATGGTTTATATGACGTAGAGGGTGGTAGCCCATTGTGTGGTTTGTTGTCTCCAGCCCTAATGATAGCATATATATATATATATATATATATATATATATATATATATATATATATATATATATATATATATATCCAAAGGGAGCACTAGTCACATTATACTGACACTAGCACACAATTAAGTTTTTGGTTATGGGGTCATGAATATGGGAAAACTTCACTCCACCCAGGATTCAAATCACTACCTTCCGGTTGCTAGCTTAGCGCACTAACCAACTGTGCTGCCTGACTCCACATATAGCTATACTTTGCACTTAATTATTGTGCTACAAAAGTTAGTAAAAACCTAGCAGTCTTGAAAAGTTTTGAACTAAAGTTTGCTTTTCTTTTCAGGTTTCTCCTTGGATGTCAAAGTCTGGTCATGTGGCCATGAGGAGCTTGCGGTGACACTGCTGCGACATGGCCTATGGCCAGCCACTCCTTCCAACCCCCAGTTTGCATTCACCATGCAGTTGATGGAGTTGTGTGCATGCATGCAGCTTTATGGCTGCATGACAGTGCAGGCATTTACTTCATCTTTGAAAGAGTTAAACTTCCTGATGGGGTTGAAGACATGTGCCAACAAGAACCTCTACAGACATCTCCTAGGTGCCATCAACGAATACCGTCACCACCGGAGTGAGATGATGCGTAGAGGGAGTCCTGAGCTGGTGGATCTGCATTCATGTGCCATCTGTAAAATGGTAATTTAAATTAAAATGTTCTGCTTTCTTTTTTCCTTTTTTCTTTTCATAATTTTGGGGGTCACTTTTATGATATATGGATTACTCTCTTCAATAGAGAGCGTGCAGCCACATTGTCGCGCCTACTTTAAGTCCTATACTATTACACATTTTTCTGTGGGAGGACCTGGACTGGAGGAGAAGCGACAATACTTGTCCGAGCCTAAAATTCTTTATTCGGTGTGAGATATCATCTGCTGCCAGCAGGATCTGACCCCATGATAGAATGACCACCAGTTAGTGGCATTGCTCACAGGCTGCCATTGCTCTGCCCATTTAGCCAACACGCACCCCTAATTATTCTTTATTCTTTCATTGTTTAAGGTTTTGACCATGATTCTTGTTCTTGTATAAAATGTTCATGTCGCAATCAACAGGCAAGAGGTCAATATCAATCTTTATTGTTGTCAGTCTGTTAGTCAGGTGTCATATCTAAGAAACTAATTAATGGACGGATTTTCTTGAAATTTAGAACACTAACTGAAGTTAGGTCCAATTGATTCAGATTGTATTAAATTTCCAGAATCTAGTTTTGAACAGAAGCCATTAAAATCCGTTTTTAAAACATCATATTGACCCATGCATCCAAGTCTTGTGAAATCATGTCCCGAAATAAAAACCACTCACCCCGAACCTCTTTTTCTGGAATTTTGACTTGTAAGTTATAAATGTTTTTGATCAGCATGTCAACGTGCATTGTACCCATAACTTATAATAATATGCTCAACTCATAACGTCAATTGATTATATTGGGACCTGATTTCACAAAGCTTCAAGGTTTGGCTTGCTTGGGAATTAGGTCAACCATAGGCACCTGAAAAAGAAATTATATGACAAGAGCACTTGTGCTTCTGAAAAGCATGGCAAAATAAAGTCTTTCGTTAATGGAACATGGTAGGTCTAGTGTGAGCGTTTTTATATCGCTTTGATGCAAATGATTTGTGTCAACAGGTCAAACTAATATGTAAATAAAAGTATACTACAATCATTTAATCCAATTCTTCTTACAATGAAAAATGAGAAAATGTGAATCACTGAAAGTGATTGATTTGGTGTGTGTGTTGTTTCTGTTTTCACTTCTGCAGGACCCCAGCCGTTCAGTGATTGCACTTGATGGTAACTTTGGCCTTGTCCACAAAGAGCGCAGTGACAGTGGCACAAAGTCCAGACATGGAAACTTGTTTTTCCACCAAGATAAGGCTGTCCAGCAGTTTGTGACACAGTGGGAGCTTGATGGATGCAAAAAGAAAACACCAGTCCAAGTAAGTCACATTTTAGTAGAGTAATATGCATGTTTTATTATCTCAAGAGGGCCTATTCAGTAATCCATACAAATTTATATATACAGTTGATTCCACTTATAAGAGCCACGTCTGTCCAATGAAAAATGGCTCTTGTAAGCTGGGGATTCTAGTAAGCGAGAAGACTAATGAAGAAGAAATGATTTTGCAAAAGTCACTCTTGTAAGCGGAGGCTCTTGTAAGCAGGATCCACTGTATGCAAAAAGATGAAGGATAAAATGCAAACAAACCACCCAAAAAAGATTATAAAAACATGTTTTTCAATATTTCAGGATTGTTCTCAATTTCAAGCTTCTGATGCCTTGAGGTCCAAAAACAAGACCAAGAAGCTTGACATCACTGGTGTGTTTGGGTCTGTCTGCCAGCATGAGTTCCCAGGAATAATGGTGAATTTGAAGCATGGGGAAAGGTAAGAACTTGCCAAAAGTCTGAAAATGAACAGAGCTGGTTTGCAGTACCCAGTGTGTTAATACAATACATATTAAGGTATTGCTGAAAAAGACAATGTATGGTCCATTTTCAGCAATAAGTCTCCAATAACCAATTCAGACATTTAAAAAAATCATACGCGGGTTGCTATTACTGATAAGCAATTTCAATCTGGTGACAGTGTTATGAAATATAAGCTGCCAAAAAGTGAACTTTATGAAAATTCATTGTTTTTCACTTGTTGGACTTGAGTACATGTACTGAATTTGTTATTCTGTAGATTTCAGAGCAGCTTATGGGCTATTGGTATTACATGTACATTGTGCGTAAATTATGTTTCAGACTTTCTTACCCTGCATATGTGTTGAACCAAGTTTCTGCTCTACGTCAATCCGGAAATGCAACCAAACAGTTGATCATGTATGATATTGGCTGCGTGCTGCACAAGCATTTGTGTGGCAGGAAGAGCAACCTGGCCAACATGTTCCGGTTCTCTGTGCCAGCTTTCCACAGATTTGCTCATGGGATTGAGTGTCAGGTAGGTATTTATGTCTGATATTCATAAAGGTTTTGGGGAAATGGCCTCTAGTAAGTAATATTGAATTTATATGTTCTCATACAATTGTCGCAGTGAGCATTAAACATAAGTTCATACAGACTTTAACGATCCCGGAATTATTTTCATTGTGCAGTCTGATCAAACATCATTTGCAATTTACAAAAATGTACATCACCACCCCCACCCCCCCACCCCCCACCCCAAAAAAAATCATCAAAGTGAACCCCAAAATCAACACACACAAAAATTATCCAAGCCTGGCATACTTTTTTTAAAATTCTTCTGAAAACAGGTCAGCCTACCACCCGTCTCTGTGAGCAAAGGCTGATGTTGTTTATGTATGACTTTCAATCATCTATGAACAGTAGTTATTACTGGTAAGTAGTCCTTACGGTAGAACATGGGGAATGCAGCAAGCATTTTTCCACCAATATTTTTCGATCTCATACATGTTAGATCTTCTGTCTTTCGATGTTCTATTTAATATCTTTTTGATCTTTGGTCTTTCGATCTTCTGTCGCCTTCGATCTTCTGTCTTTCGATATTGTATCGATCTGTTATCGTTCGATCTTCTGTCATGGACCCATGTCGTGATATCAGAGCTACTTTGTCAGCAGTATTACTAAGAGGAATAGAAATAACCACACACATCTTCTCATAAATGATTTTGCACTAGACTGATGGGTACAGCATTTTGACCAAATTTATCTAGTGATTGATGGGCTTGGTTATAAACGTAGTCTAATTTATGCCTAATTTAGACCCTGTTACAGGCTACTGATAACAACTTGAATGGTTCCAGATCACATTTGGTCAGCGCTGTACAGATGGGGCAGGCCTCTTTGATGGAGAAGGCATGGAACGAGTCTGGGCATATCTCCGGCAGTTTGCTGCAGCCACAAAGCATATGAGCCTGATGAACCGGGAGGACTTGTTGACTGATGCTTTGCTTGCATACTCGTTGAAGAGTTTTCAGGACCTTGGTGAGTATGTTTAACCCTAACCAGTTTGCTGAGTAAGAAATCGAAAAGAAAGGTTAGATTTTATTTCAGAGGCTACTGTTTGAAAACAGATGCATTTTATTTTAATTCGCAAACAAGAACTAAAAGATAAAGGTGTTATTACATCTGCTGCGTGTTTTTTTCTGACATCATTAACACAGCGATTGATTTGCCGCGATACAGTGGATCCTGCTTACAAGAGTCATCCCGCTGACAAGAGCCACTTTGGCTAGGACAGAATCTTTTTTTCTTTTTGTTTTCTTCTTGCTTACAAGAACCCCCCTCTAACAAGAGCCATTTCTTGATGGATGGATGTGGCTCTTATAAGCGGGATCCACTGTATTGATATCCATGCCGCTGTGAATAATACAAATTTTCTTTAAAAGTTAACAAGCTAGGTGGTTTCAACCTTTAGCATCTGCATCAAAATGTGTGCGCCACTTCTCCTGCACCGCCATTCTTTTCACGTACACTATCTCTCAAGAATTCCAGAACAGAATTAGTATCTTATGAATCTGTATTCAAATTTCTAGTATCAGTCCAAATTTTGAAAAAATCCATACAAAACTATCAAAGGTGCAAGCTTCCAAAGTCGGTAGATGCTCAATCTGTCTCGTTGCAAAAATGCGCCTGTCAGGCGCTCAAGGTTAATGATACACTAACCTGAAACAATAAGAGTGGTTAGTAGTTTAATTTTAGTAAGTATGTATCCAAAGATACAAAGAATATTAAACTTGGCGCACGGTGCCCTTTCTGATTGATGATTCAGCATCGAAAGAAGCCTGTGGGTTGATGGTTTTTGCGTAACGGTTTAGTTTGTATCTGTTGTTGGTGCCTGCTAGTCTCGAGAGACAATGGATGGGCTTCCTTGAGGAGCATTCTAGTTTGATTAACAACGTCGGATGTGGCTGTAGAGACCCACACGGGATGTATAATTACTGTCAGATTCTAAACAACTCCAATGCAGATTGTCTGGGATCCACAAGAGTCAAGACATATGATAGGGAAAACACATACATTGTGTAATAATGAAAAAAAAAATTCATTTGGATATCTAGCTAACAGAGAAAAAAATTTGAGTTCCTAATTATTGCGACTAAAGTTTTGCTATGAAGTATACAAGTGTCGAGACGTAATGGGAAACACCAAAAACCACGGAAACTGGTAAGAGTTAACCATGTGCACGACTTGATGTGTGCAATTTTCAGTGAGCTCCTTAATAATCACCAAAATGATGATCTGTCTCCAGGCAGGAAGTTGCTGAGACAGCTTGACAGTGCCAAGAGACTGAAGGTGACCAGCCAAGAGGTGTTTCAACCTATTGGAAAGCAGAGTGCACAAGGTACAGTTTGGTTGATTTAGAAGCATGTTACCTACTCAAGTTGCTCTGCTATGGAATTAACCATGGGTTTTGGTTTTGTTGTTGTTTCTTATTTCCCTGGTTCTTTCTGCCTTCAAATAGTCCCTGAAACGGTTAGTTATTTGTAAGTAACAATTTCCTAAGATTTCGCGAGGCCTGCACTGTAAGCATCAGCCATCTCGCGGGATCTTCAGAATGTCCCCCCTTATGATAATGTCGACTTGTATGGCGCAATACCCATGCTAGCAGCATGCCCACGGCGCTATTCCCGGTATCAGCGACCGTTAGACCAACGCTAACGGCGATTGGGTGTATTGACCAAGGTTACGATACTTTGTTGGGGCAGCTGGTGGTGGAAGGGTTAATGTGAAAATATGTATTGTTTCTAAATCATTGCTATTACTATTTTAACCCTTTGTCAAACTCAACATGAGACAAGTAGGCATATACCACAATTGACAAACATGGGGTTAAAATCTTGTGTTTGTTGTATGAATGCTGTATTCTGTATGCGTGGTTGCAGGTACTGCTCCACAAGAATGGCTTGATGTTTGGAGAGGAGAACTAGCTCAAGCAAAGAGAACTAGAGGTAAGGCAGAAAACTGAGATTTACTTTGATTTTTTTTTCTTCTGTGATAACAATTGGTTTGTTAATTGTGAATGTGAAGGTGTGATTGTAATTGTGATCCATTGTCGACTACAGGTGCCAACAATAGGACACCACAAGAAGCAGCTCTTTCGTCAGCACTGAACCTGGCCAAGGAAAGAAAGTTCTTGATGCAACTTCTTGCCAAATACACAGGTACAATGTGAAGACTGCATTAAATGATATTTACATATATATATATATTTATGGTATTTTATAGTGCCTATCATTAGTCATGATGAGCTTTCTTTGACAAGTTTATACAGTACATTACATGTCCATTCAACATGTACAGGACTTTTATTTAATATGGCATGCATTTTTCAGTATACATGTACTGTGTAATTTATGTGAGGGCTGGTTGGGTGTGAATATTGATTTTAATATTTGTTGGTGTGTTTGTTGAATAGATGGCCAGTCAATTGCTGCCAGACTGGGAAAGCAGCTGCAGAAAAACAGCCAGGATATGGGGAAAGTGCTGCAGGAACTGGCAGGTTTTGGTCTGTCCGTCAGCCAGGCAGAAGCCCTCAACATTGACAGTGAAATCTACAAGGATCTCACCTGTGGCATCACACCTACGATGATGAAGGCAGCGCTTGCAAGAGCAGACTACCGGCGCGCTTGCGAAGCTGAAGACCACGCCAAGAAGGACATGAACTACATGTTGGTTTTCCTTCAGCAGAGTCGACAGAAGCTGGAAGATGCCATAAATGTTAATGTTAACCCTTCGTCTGTCGACTCTGTTGAAGGAAAAGCAACATGTCAGAATAACAGAGGGAAGCGACACTTGCTGTGTCACCAGCTGCTGATGTTGGACACCATGCATGAGCATTTTTCCAGAGAGTTTTCTGTCCACATCATTGTTGAGCCTCATCTGCTGTACACAAAGAGTTGTCTACAGAAGAAGCTCGCTCTTCCCAGCCCTGAACCCATTTGTGAGTTGGAAGTGGAAGAACTGTCTGATGCTCTGCAAGAGGACATTGCCAGTGATCTTGATGATTTAGAATAGTGTGTGTAATGCATTAGACCCAGTTTGTCAGGGGGCCGCTGTGCCCGGTTGGCATGACCTGCTGTTGGCTTGCCAGTCTCTTTACTATGCTGTTTTGTTTTGTCTGGTCAAGGCTTTGAACTGGGACATTGTGACGAACCAAAGTCTTTCTTGTGTGGTAGTCATTTGACTTACATTGCAGTTTCGTGGTGATTTGTGCATTGATGGTGGAATATAGATTTGTGCTGTGGAGATGGAGTGTTGGTGATTTTTGCTTTGGAGGAGAATTGACTTGTGCTTGGGAGAAGGATTGACTTGTGCTTTGGTGGAGGATTGACGTGCTTGGGAGGAGGATTGTTTTGTGCTTGGGAGGAGGATTGTTTTGTGCTTTGGAGCATTGACTTGTGCTTTGGAGCATTGACTTGTGCTTTGGAGCATTGACTTGTGCTTTGGAGGATTGTGTTGTGGGAGGAGGATTGTGTTGTGGGAGGAGGATTGTGTTGTGGGAGGAGGATTGTGTTGTGGGAGGAGCATTGACTTGTGCTTTGGAGCATTGACTTGTGCTTTGGAGGATTGTGTTGTGGGAGGAGCATTGACTTGTGCTTTGGAGCATTGACTTGTGCTTTGGAGGATTGTGTTGTGGGAGGAGCATTGACTTGTGCTTTGGAGCATTGACTTGTGCTTTGGAGCATTGACTTGTGCTTTGGAGGATTGTGTTGTGGGAGGAGCATTGACCTGTGCTTTGGAGCATTGACTTGTGCTTTGGAGCATTGACTTGTGCTTTGGAGGATTGTGTTGTGGGAGGAGCATTGACTTGTGCTTTGGAGGATTGTGTTGTGGGAGGAGGATTGACTTGTGCTTTGGAGCATTGACTTGTGCTTTGGAGCATTGACTTGTGCTTTGGAGGATTGTGTTGTGGGAGGAGCATTGACTTGTGCTTTGGAGCATTGACTTGTGCTTTGGAGCATTGACTTGTGCTTTGGAGGATTGTGTTGTGGGAGGAGCATTGACTTGTGCTTTGGAGCATTGACTTGTGCTTTGGAGCATTGACTTGTGCTTTGGAGGATTGTGTTGTGGGAGGAGCATTGACCTGTGCTTTGGAGCATTGACTTGTGCTTTGGAGCATTGACTTGTGCTTTGGAGGATTGTGTTGTGGGAGGAGCATTGACTTGTGCTTTGGAGGATTGTGTTGTGGGAGGAGCATTGACTTGTGCTTTGGAGCATTGACTTGTGCTTTGGAGCATTGACTTGTGCTTTGGAGGATTGTGTTGTGGGAGGAGGATTGACTTGTGCTTTGGAGGATTGTGTTGTGGGAGGAGGATTGTGTTGTGGGAGGAGCATTGACCTGTGCTTTGGAGCATTGACTTGTGCTTTGGAGCATTGACTTGTGCTTTGGAGGATTGTGTTGTGGGAGGAGGATTGTTTTGTGGGAGGAGGATTGTGTTGTGGGAGGAGCATTGACTTGTGCTTTGGAGCATTGTGTTGTGGGAGGAGGATTGTGTTGTGGGAGGAGCATTGACTTGTGCTTTGGAGGATTGTGTTGTGGGAGGAGGATTGTGTTGTGGGAGGAGTGATGGTGGTTGTGGGAGGAGTGGTGGTGGTTGTGGGAGGAGTGGTGGTGGTTGTGGGAGGAGTGGTGGTGGTTGTGGGAGGAGTGAGGATTGTAGGTGGTTGTGGGGAGAGGATTGGGGGTGGTTGTGGGGAGAGGATTGTAGGTGGTTGTGGGGAGAGGATTGTGGTGGTGGGAGGAGATGACTGTGTGGGGTGGTTGTGGGAGGAGGATTGGGTGGTTGTGGGAGGAGGATTGTGTTGTGGGAGGAGGATTGTGTTGTGGGAGGAGGATTGTGTTGTGGGAGGAGGATTGTGTTGTGGGAGGAGGATTGTGTTGTGGGAGGAGCATTGACTTGTGCTTTGGAGGATTGTGTTGTGGGAGGAGGATTGTGTTGTGGGAGGAGGATTGTGTTGTGGGAGGAGGATTGTGTTGTGGGAGGAGGATTGTGTTGTGGGAGGAGGATTGTGTTGTGGGAGGAGGATTGTGTTGTGGGAGGAGGATTGTGTTGTGGGAGGAGGATTGTGTTGTGGGAGGAGGATTGTGTTGTGGGAGGAGAATTGTGTTGTGGGAGGAGGATTGTGTTGTGGGAGGAGGATTGTGTGGTGGGAGGAGCATTGTGTTGTGGGAGGAGCATTGACTTGTGCTTTGGAGCATTGACTTGTGCTTTGGAGCATTGACTTGTGCTTTGGAGCATTGACTTGTGCTTTGGAGGATTGTGTTGTGGGAGGAGGATTGTGTTGTGGGAGGAGCATTGTGTTGTGGGAGGAGCATTGACTTGTGCTTTGGAGCATTGACTTGTGCTTTGGAGGATTGTGTTGTGGGAGGAGCATTTACTTGTGCTTTGGAGCATTGACTTGTGCTTTGGAGGATTGTGTTGAGGGAGGAGCATTGACTTGTGCTTTGGAGGATTGTGTTGTGGGAGGAGCATTGACTTGTGCTTTGGAGGATTGTGTTGTGGGAGGAGCATTGACTTGTGCTTTGGAGGATTGTGTTGTGGGAGGAGCATTGACTTGTGCTTTGGAGCATTGACTTGTGCTTTGGAGCATTGACTTGTGCTTTGGAGGATTGTGTTGTGGGAGGAGCATTGACTTGTGCTTTGGAGGATTGTGTTGTGGGAGGAGCATTGACTTGTGCTTTGGAGCATTGACTTGTGCTTTGGAGGATTGTGTTGTGGGAGGAGCATTGACTTGTGCTTTGGAGCATTGACTTGTGCTTTGGAGGATTGTGTTGTGGGAGGAGGATTGACTTGTGCTTTGGAGCATTGACTTGTGCTTTGGAGCATTGACTTGTGCTTTGGAGGATTGTGTTGTGGGAGGAGCATTGACCTGTGCTTTGGAGCATTGACTTGTGCTTTGGAGCATTGACTTGTGCTTTGGAGGATTTTTGTTGTGGGAGGAGGATTGTGTTGTGGGAGGAGGATTGTGTTGTGGGAGGAGGATTGTGTTGTGGGAGGAGGATTGTGTTGTGGGAGGAGCATTGACTTGTGCTTTGGAGCATTGACTTGTGCTTTGGAGCATTGACTTGTGCTTTGGAGGATTGTGTTGTGGGAGGAGCATTGGCCTGTGCTTTGGAGCATTGACTTGTGCTTTGGAGCATTGACTTGTGCTTTGGAGCATTGACTTGTGCTTTGGAGCATTGACTTGTGCTTTGGAGGATTGTGTTGTGGGAGGAGGATTGTGTTGTGGGAGGAGCATTGACCTGTGCTTTGGAGCATTGACTTGTGCTTTGGAGCATTGACTTGTGCTTTGGAGGATTGTGTTGTGGGAGGAGGATTGTGTTGTGGGAGGAGCATTGACTTGTGCTTTGGAGGATTGTGTTGTGGGAGGAGCATTGACTTGTGCTTTGGAGCATTGACTTGTGCTTTGGAGCATTGACTTGTGCTTTGGAGGATTGTGTTGTGGGAGGAGGATTGTGTTGTGGGAGGAGCATTGACCTGTGCTTTGGAGCATTGACTTGTGCTTTGGAGCATTGACTTGTGCTTTGGAGGATTGTGTTGTGGGAGGAGGATTGTGTTGTGGGAGGAGCATTGACTTGTGCTTTGGAGGATTGTGTTGTGGGAGGAGCATTGACTTGTGCTTTGGAGCATTGACTTGTGCTTTGGAGGATTGTGTTGTGGGAGGAGGATTGTGTTGTGGGAGGAGGATTGTGTTGTGGGAGGAGGATTGTGTTGTGGGAGGAGGATTGTGTTGTGGGAGGAGGATTGTGTTGTGGGAGGAGGATTGTGTTGTGGGAGGAGGATTGTGTTGTGGGAGGAGGATTGTGTTGTGGGAGGAGGATTGTGTTGTGGGAGGAGGATTGACTTGTGCTTTGGAGGATTGACTTGTGCTTTGGAGGAGGATTGTTTTGTGCATTGATGGTGGAATATTGATTTGTGATTTGGAGGTGGAGTGTTCCTGCATTGACTGGCTCTTTGTTTCATGTAATTAAATTGTTTCATTTTTTGATTCGTATCTTGTTTGGCATTGTTTCAATAGGGTGTCTTAAGTCTGTGGACAATCGGGCAAATTCCCCTTTAAAAAATTAACATCTGCACGGGACTACAATTCCCATCAGTAGTATCCACCCGGGCCATGACACCATCTGCTACTCTGTATTCGTGTTTAATGTTTGATATGAAGAGATTATCCATTTGGAAGTAAAAACACATGATCCCACAGTGGTCTAGTCGGACAGAAGAGTTATTTTTACAGATTTTTTCAACCTAGACGAAGTGGTCAAAAATGGGCGCTACGCCCCCTCCCCTCCACGATGAAGTACAATTGTTTACAGCTTCATATGGTCTGCATAGGTGAAATCTAGCCACAAAATGAGTTTTGAAGGATGGAAATAATACGTTTTCTGCTAAATATATGTGTTGTTGTTGTTGTTTTTATTGTGCATAGCTGGGAAACTGCAATGTTTACACCATGCAGCAAGAGCATTCCATCAATTCGTCGATGTCATTACTCCCACAAATATGATTCAGCACTGGAAACGTTTATTTGTAGAGATTTTATTTCTTGTGCTGTGGGTTAGATGTGCAACAAGGTGTTTCTGATATGCTTTCTTTCAATAGTAAAAAGGGGCATGCATGCTGATTTTTCAATTTATTTTCTTTTTATTCCTTGGATGTTTATCCACCTTCATGGAAAAGTGTTTGATAATTTCTATTCATCATATTTCACAATTCTATAGATTTTGGATGTTGTTGGTGTTTTTTTTATAGAGTTGTGTAGTGTGTTGGAGTGGAGTACTACAGTATGAGTTCTGTGCGGCATTTGCACCCATTTACTTATAATCTTTGCAAAATCTGTGGCCAAATTATGTTGATTTTCTTGTTATTTTTGTTGTGGGAAATGATTTCCCTAAATCTGTTGTGAGTTTTACTTCTTTTATTGCCTGGCAAAGTATCCTGAGAGGAGTGAATAGTAAGAAATTATTTTCATTCAATTCCTAACTGTTGTACTTTTCCATCAGTTTCTTATTGGTGTTTCTGTTATCATCAAAATTATTGCAAGAAATATGTAGCTCATTCTTAGATCTTTCTTGACATATATGAAGTAAAGTGCACTTATTTCAATTCCCACACCCGTACTGCATGTATGGAGAAAAGCTAATCTAATTCAATTTTAAAAAACCAGTTACTTAAAAAATGAAAATTAACTCTAGAATGAAGTGAAGGATGTGAACACATTTTTCTTCAGAAATTATTGATATCTTCCAAAGTCATTAATAATTTAAAACAGAATTTCTTAAATCTACTTTTGCTCACTCCATAACATTTTTGCATAAAATTCATGTTGTCATTTCGCATAAGTTGTATTTATTACTTTGCCTTGCTTGAATGCGCACAGTGACTTGTGGGCAACTGAGGTGGATGTGGAATTTGATCCTTCTTTCTCTTCCTCTATTTCATCTTCCTGAGATAGATTAGTCTGGTTTGAGTTGGTAGCAGCTGTGGACTGGAGAAGGTGTACATAGAACTGTGAAATACTTGTGAAAATGTCCTTCCTGTACATACACATTCATACCACCATTTCAGCTGCTGCTGCTGGCTAATTGTACATAGTCCACTGTGAAGAATAAAACTATGTCAATGTGATGGTAGCTGTATTCTTTGTCTTGCCCCCACCCCCCACCCCCGCCCCACTCCACACACACCCCACACCCCCATGCATGCAAGCATACGCACACACACACACACACACACACACACACACACACCTCGTGGAGGTAAGCTGCCTCATCTCTGATGTCTGTTTTTCCATCAAAAGTACTATCCCAGTGATGCAGGCAACTGAACTGAAATCCCCTTGCATCTTCCCCCCTCCCCAACCCCTCCTCTCATCAGCATGGAGGACAGCTGCATCTTACAGCATCTCCTATCTGGTCATCACCATGGGATCCCAACCAGCTGGCCAACCCATCCCACCCAGCTCCACTTGGACCCACCAAGTTATAGAAAACAGTTGTGATATTTCTTGCTTACTTGCATACTTACCAAGACATACACTGTTGTACCACCCTTATATTTCCATTCATCAAAGACTGTTCGTAGATGTCAGTGCATTATACACACACACACACACACCCAAGGTCCTCATAGGTGGAGGACTGACATGAATAGATAATATCTGCAGCGAACAAAGTACATGCTATAGACAAAGTTTAGGATTAGTCAATGAAAGGTATGCAATCTAAAAAATTTCCCAAAAATCAAGACTCCAAGAATAAAACTGAAACTTGGCTTTGTGGAATCCACTAAGGGACAGTAAATGTTGCTATAGAAACATTTCGGAGCGGGCAATGATATTGTACCACGCTAAACGCCTAGAAAAATTCTGCAATTTGGAAAAAAGGGGGTGGTTTTCGAAGTCATGTCAAAGTAATGTATGGTCTTTGGTCCTGTGAAACTGGTGCCAAACATTCCTGGACAACAGCTTGTGAGGTACAAGCTAGAACAAAGTTCTAGGCATGAATTTAGCCCCCTCAAACTGTATATGCTGACACACTGTCAAATTAATGCACTGTAGCAACATGACAAGAAGTTAGCAACTTGGGGCAAGAGCAGCATAATTGCTATTAGGTGGTGTTGCTGTTGGGTGTGTGGCTCATAAGCTTTCACAACATGAGAAGGGCAAGTAAATCTGGCGGTACACAGAGGAGACAGAGACTGACATGCCTGCATGAGATGTACACAGCTCAGAGGAGACAGATACTGGCACGAGATGTACACAGCTCAGAGGAGACACAGACTGACATGCCTGCATGAGATGTACACAGCACAGGCGTTGGTCGCTCTGGACGCTTTTATGTCAATGGCCACTTCACCTGTCTGTCATCCAACATCGTGTAAGCTCTTCGCTGACAACTTTGCAACAAGATAGGAGAGACGTACAGAACACGTAACGTGCGCTTCACTAAACACCACCGTGCTTTCCGCCTCTCCTACCACACCCCAGTCTCCACGCATTTAGCAGCGACAACCATGATTTGTCTCGCATTTCTTTGTGTGCTTTGGCAGAACCGCCCACTTCCCTCTCCTCCTCCCCATCCCCCTCCTCCTCCTCCCTCTCCTCCACGCACGTGACACCATTAATATGCATCAATCCATCCATATATCCATCCATCCATCTTTCCATCCATCCATCTTTCCATCCGTCCATCCATCCATCCATCCATCCATCATATCCATTTATACGTCCATAATTTATCAATTCATTGTACACTTGGTGGCTCGTTTGTTCGATTGTTTATCATCTGGTTATCTATTCCTTCATTGTTCTTTTGTTTATTTATTTATCTATTCATATGTCTGTCCGTCTGTCCGTCCGTCTATCCTTCCGTCTCTCCCACCTCCGTCCGTCTGTCCGTCCGTCCGTCCCGCCGGCTGGCTGGCTGGCCGTCTGACTGGCTGGCTGCCTGGCAGGTTGGCTGGCTGGCTGTCACTCTGTCTCTCTCTATGACTGTCTGTCTCTCTGTCGAAGTATCTATGTATTTGTTTGCTGTGGTTATTTATCATTTCGGTCAACAGTGGTGAGAAAATAATAATAATAATAATAATAATAATAATAATAATAATAATAATAATAATAATGTGTGGATTTATAAAGCGCCTTACCAATGAGTTAAGACATGCTCAAGGCGCATACATACACAACCATTACAATATACAATAACAGTCAATCACCTCTAGCACAACTTAATAAACTTAATAACATAAGAGTCAGACATTCACTTCAGACATTCGACAAACTGATGTACAGCGTCACAGCAAAACCATGAAACAGGGGAGAGGGGAAGAAGGGACAGGAGGGGGGTAGGGGGCTCAGGCAAGCTAGTACAAAGAGAACAGTGAGGGGAGGAAGATGAAGAAACTTTAGACAGGATCAGTGAAAGATTTCAAGAAGAGGTGAGTTTTTAGAGCAGAGCGAAAGGTCGAGGGAGAAGTAGAGTGACGAACAGAGGCGGGGAGGTCATTCCAGATAGAGAGGGAGCCTGATAAAAGGAAGAGCGTTCAACAAATTCTGTTTTAACTGGAGGGTCCTCCGGGAACCTGAGGATTCTTGTGTCTGCAGAAGAGCGTGGCTGTCTAGCGGGTGTGTAGGTGCGCATGGGTTTAGAGAGATATTGAGGAAGGGATTCAGCGAAGTAATAGTAGCAAAGACAGGCAATCTTGTATTGGACTCTAGCACTAATGGGCAACCAGTGGAGAAAGCGGGAGAGGAGTGAGATGATGTGATTTTTTTTTACTTACAGATGAGTCCAGCTGCAGCAACTTGCACTCTTTGAAGTTTATCAGTGAGATATGCGGGACAGCCAGCAAGAAGGCCGTTGCAATAATCCAGGCGACTGAGAATAACAGCACCGACTAGAATAGTAGTAGCTTGAGTAGTGAGAAGGTGTCTGATTGTGCTTATCTGTCTCAGTTGTAGGTATGCGGATTTGCAAGGAAGTCTGAGTTGTATGTATGCGGATTTGCAAGGATTTGCAAACTATACATTCATTGATATCTCGATTCTCTCTCTCTCTCTCTCTCTCTCTCTCTCTCTCTCTCTCTCGTCAAGTCCAAATTACTAGCAAGAAAGAGATCTGCACACCAGGCCCACCTTGCCAAGCCATCCTGTCCTATAAAGAAAGCTGCCTTTCGTCAGATATGTAGTCACCTCCAGAGCAAACTGCGCCTGATCAAAAATGAGTGGTGGACCGACCTTGCTGCGAGGACCCAGCAATGTGCAGATACCGGCAAAATCAGGGGATTCTATGAAGCCCTCAAAGCAGTGTATGGCCCATCCTACCAAATTCAGAGCACGCTGCGCAGCGCCGACGGTCAGACACTGCTCACTAACAAGATGTCAATCCTGAACCGCTGGTCGGAATATTTCAGGACTCTTTTCAATGCAGATCGCTCTTTCGACGTGCCATCCATCCTCCGTATTCCTCAGCAACCCATCAAGGCTGAATCGGATGAGTTGCCTACCATCGAAGAACTCAAGGAGGCAACGAAACATCTGAAAGCTGCCGGAGTTGACAGAATCCCGCCTGAGATATGGAAGCATGGCGGTCCAGCTCTATTAGAGAGACTGCACAGCCTATTTGTCTGCTGCTGGAAACAGGGTAGGCTTCCTCAAGACCTCCGAGATGCAGTCATTATCACCCTGTACAAGAACAAAGGCGAGAAGTCGGACTGCTCTCCATCGTCGGAAAGATCCTCGCGAGAATCCTGTTGAACAGACTGGCCCTCACCATCGCCCAGGACCATCTCCCAGAGAGCCAATGTGGATTTAGGGCCAACAGGAGCACCACGGGCATGGTATTTGTTCTCCGCCAGCTCCAAGAGAAGTGCCGTGAACAAAACAAAGGCCTCTACATCACCTTTGTTGATCTAAGGCCTTTGACACCGTGAACAGGCAGGGAATGTGGCTTATTCTTGAACGGCTCGGCTGCCCCCCAAAGTTCCTCAACATCATCATGTAGCTTCATAAGGACCAGCACGGACAAGTCAGACTGAACAGTGACCTGTCAGAGCCCTTCCCCATTGTCAATGGCGTGAATCAGGCCTGTGTCTTGGCACCCTCTTCTCCATCTATTTCAGCTTGGTGCTCAATCAGGCAATGGACGCCCTTGATGATGGGGACGCGGTGTATGTCAGATACAGGCCAGATGGCAACCTGTTTGACCTCAGGCGCCTGAGAGTCCGCACCAAGACTACAAATCAGGCGATCAGAGACCTCCTCTTCGCAGACGATGCCGCCATCGTCGCACACTCTGAGAGAGTCTTGCAACAAGTCACATCCTGCTTCGCAGAGGCTGCCCAGCTCTTCGGACTGGAAGTCAGCCTAAAGAAGACGGAGGTCCTCCACCAACCTGCCCCCGAGAAGCGTCTCACCTTCTTCACATCTACATTGGGGAGACCGAACTACGCTCTGTCAGCCAGTTCACATACCTGGGCTGCACCAACACGGCAGATGCCAAGATAGACAAGGAAGTGGACAACAGAATAGCCAAGGCATGCAGAGCCTTTGACAGGTTGTATAAGAGAGTGTGGAGCAACAAACACCTCAGAAAGGACACAAAAATCAATGTATACAGAGCGTTGTCCTTACCACACTCCTGTATGGCTCAGAATCCTGTGTCCTGTACCACCGACACCTGAGGCTCTTGGAACGCTTCCACCAACGCTGTATTCGTACGATCCTGGAGGTACACTGGAGTGACTACATCACTAATGTGGAAGTTTTGGAACGGTCTCAACTCACCAGCATAGAGACCATGCTTTTGAGATCTCAGCTGTGCTGGGCAGGCCATGTTTCCAGAATGGAAAACCACCGCCTGCCCAAGGTAGCACTATTTGGTGAGCTTTCCACTGGTCGACGTGACAAAGGGGGCCCGAAAAAGATCTAGTACAAAGACTCTCTCAAGAAAGCCCTCATCTCCTGCAACATCGATTACCGACAGTGGTCGGGCTTGCCGGTCCCGCATCGGCCTCTACAGCCACCAACGTACGTGTCTGCGGTGGATGTGAACAGCAGCATAGTATATTATCTTCGTTCGTGAAGCAACGCCATAGATAGAGATAGACATAGATTAGTTACTGGTTTTTTTTCCTTATCTATCCCTGTTTTCATTTCTTTTTGAGCAAGGACAATTTGTAAGATAGACAGAAATGCATAAATTTCATCCTTGGTAAATAAAGAATCAATCAATCAATCAATCTCTCTCTCTCTCTCTCTCTCTCTCTCTCTCTCTCTCTCTCTCTCTCTCCTCATAGAAAAGAACATCAGACTAGCCCAACTGAAGTATACAGCCCACACAGGACAGTGTACCAAGAAAACTCAAACTCCTCACACAGGGAGCGAGTGGGAAATGTGGTCGAGGGGGAGGTAACCTCGGTCGGACCATAAATCCCGCCAAACTTCTTGTCAGCTGCAGCGCTAAAAGGCAGCGGTTTTCTAATTTCTGCACTTTCCTTTCGATTGCATTTTTTTTTCTTCTGGTTCACAAGGAGTGTATCAGAAAGTTTCAATCAAATAATTAGCATGACACTGCCATTGAAAACGTAGCAGACGATTGCTATTTCACTAAGCAGACGTCGTGTTTGTATCCCAAGCCTACACTCTACACTACACAGACACCAGACACTCTACACAGACACCAGGCTAAACATTAGTACGTTTTGTGCAGAATACATTACGTCGTGTTTGTATCCCAAGCCTACACTCTACACAGACACCAGGCACTCTACACAGACACCAGGCTAAACATTATATAAGTACGTTTTGTGCAGAATACATTTCAATTTTGTTTTGCAAAAATAGTTCGCAGTGTAATATTGAGTAAATCTCTTAAGCTTTTGCCGTCTCTTTTTAGAGTTAAATTCTCAGCACGTCCCTCGCAAGATAACTCTGCGATGATATTCGGTCTTTCTTTTGGTTGGGTCTTTCTTTTGGTCGCTATATAGGGCTCGCCACCTCATCATCATGTCGTACACCTGTGATACGCTCACCATCTACTGTCGTAGAACATGAGAGCAGTACACTTCATGTTGTAGAGCTGTATAGGCCTCGCCACTTCATGCTGTAGATCTGTATTGTCCTCGCCATTTCAAGTAGTAGACCTGTACGTGCTCACCTTGTCGTCATAGACCTGTATAGTCCTCAACATTTCATGTAGTAGACCTGAGATAGTGAATCTGACATAAGATTTCATGGTTAGATAAAATGCGTTTTTAGTCACTTATTGACACAATTCTTCTTGCTGTTTGCTCCAGTACTTTGCTTATTATGCACACGCATGCATGCACGCCACACACACACACATACCACCCACCCACCCCCTCCTTCTCTCTCTATAAAGGTAAAACCATTGTTTAATTTTTTACAGGCTGAACAGACCTCTAACACTGTCAGAGAAAGTGTTGCAGAGTCATCTAGATGACCCCCAGGGGCAGGTAAGTTTTTTATGTGTGTGAGTGCCTTATATCATGTACCAGCTGCAACATTTTACCTTTGAATATGTAATTATCTCCAGTTCTGAAGATGAGTGTGTATTAATTGACCCACCGCGTCTCCCTACGCGATTCGTAAGAGGCGAATAACTAGGGACACGGTGACTTGATTTGCATTTACTCTAAACTATTCTAGTGATTTTCGTGCTTAATGGCCTTATATAGCCTACAAGGCTGATATGCCGTAAAACTCCATCCCTCTGCTGCTGGCTTTTATTTCGGACAGATTAAATAAAATGTGTAAGATTTTTTTCTGGGGGGGGTTGTACTTTTTAATGCTTAAGCATTGTGTAACATGAGACTGTCTCGTACGGTTTGCACTTTAATTTTATTTCAAAAGTGTTCATTGTTTGCATCACAGACTGGATTTAGAGAGCTACCCGGAATGCCAACAGCGGACAGAATTTCATGGCTGCCCACATATGTAATTTAACTATTGCATAAACTTTTTAAATTATTCTTGCAAGATGTGATTAAATGTACATGTAATGCATTTAAATGGATGGTATTGGTGACAATATTGGGTACAGTGCTGCAGTGATTTATGGAGGTCACATTTTTCATCCATTACATTAAAAATGCAAGCTTACATTGTGTGTCATGGTTTTCTTTGGGCTTATTGTCTGTTTATTCACACATTCACTTGTAAACCAAAACAGGATACATTTTACACACTGCTTTATTTTTCTTGTTTCCACTCATTCTTGTCTGTTTCATTACCTTTAAACCGGCAACAGATCTCACTGAGTTGATCATAAAAATGGACCCATGCTTTCATAGCAGCATTGTGGGGAGAACAAAATACAGAAGGGCATTTATGGGACAAAAGACCTTTACTGATCATGATGCAAAGCATGATAGTGGATTCATTGACAATAATAGTTCTGGCATTAGAAGAAGACTCATGCTGTCAGAACAGAAGATGCGCAACAGTTATTGCATCAAGGCTATTCAATATCTTCAATCTGAAAAAGGGATACAATGTATTAAGATGGCCTTCATTCCCATGCAGACAAACACACAATTCTACTGTCTTCTTCGACGCAGATTTCTTGCATGAGTTACTGCTGAGCACACTGGAATGCAAGCATGGGATACTCACTCACACATGCATCAATGCACACATGCAAGCCAC
>JAWQFJ010003003.1:7117-18378 GCA_034096865.1 Theodoxus fluviatilis | reverse complement strand
ATAGTGATAGCACACCAGGTCAGGCTTATGAAACCAGCAAATACGAGTTGTTGCATGTACATGTAATGATCCCATTCTCTGGGGAAGTACTTCAACCTGGCTCATCGTTCCCACTGCAAATCGCGCTACAGTGTGCCCATTCTAGAGTCTCTAACATAGTTCATATCACGTGATGGGACTAATCCGTCCGGAATATTCATAAGGAGGTCACACGAGAGGCTTGTGGGATAGCACTATGCTCCCTGACATATGCCGTTAAAGTAGTTATAAGACTATTTCGCACAAAACGAATAAATTATGCTTGTTGAGGCAATAAACAAGAGTTTATTCGATAAAATAAAATGCTTGTGTTGAAATGGAACAAGCTATTTTTGGCACAATGCTGTAATGCGAAGGGTTAAGTCTATTACACATTCATTATGAACTGCACCAGTCACTACTGACTCGGGGTTTACAGAATGTGTGCCTTTACTTGAGAGAATGCAACTCACATCCTTCACTTACTCAAGTCCTCAGGCAGTGTCACAGACAGTGAATGACTTCTGCTGTTTTGTGCTGGCCTTCAGTGTTCTCACATTTCCCTCATTTCAGTCCTCATGAGAGAGTGAGCATGTGCATGCAAGTGTATGCAAGTGTTTGTGTGAGAGGATGCATTTGTATATGTGTGCATGTGATTGTGTGTGTGTGTGCATAAATTACAGGCAATACAAGTCGTGCATTTCCCCTCAGGATCCTTTTCCTGAATTGCGGTATAAGATCTTGGCATCTTTGAACAATGAACCATTTAACTCAAAGTGCAAGCGATTGAAGGCGACCGCTTTCTCTACTGGTTCAAAACAGTCCAAAGTGGCAGGTGACCTGAAATCTCAGAAGCATAATTAGTCAAGTTCCTGTTTTCTTACAGAAAGTGTTTGATAAGGACTTGTTTGATAACTTGCAGCCCCCCCCCCCCCCCCCCCCCAATTAACAAAAAAATAATAATAACACACGCAAAGACACAGACCAAATTTCGTGACAATTTATTCAACAAATTCTCACAGCGTTACGTGGGTATGTAGGACAGACAGTGGCTTACCAACTCATGAGGATGACAACCCACATCATACACAGAGCAGCTCTCACAACAGTCAACTACAAAACTTATCAAGGGCAATGGACACATGAAGGCGTAAAGGCATAGGTCTGGCCTTAACACCTTTTCGACGAGAAGCCTGCATGTGGCACTAAGGCTACAACAATATTCATCAGATGGTCTGCAGGTCTGTCCACTTGTTCAAGAAGGCAACATGTAGAATCTGTTACAAGGGTAGCAAAAATACATACAAATAATATGTTTTTTGTGGACAAACAATACTCAAATCTGACATACCATTGTAACTGCAGGGTTAGCTGCTACCTAGCAGTGTAGGAATGTCTAGTATTGATGAATATCAAAAGAAGGGTTCCCATGAATAGGGTTGTATTGGGTCTATGTCACAAATGCATGATCTTCAAGTTTCCTCCTCAACAACAGATTTTGCTCAAGGTATCAAGCAGTTCTACATAAAAGCAGCTACCATGGTATATTTGCTCATTGTATGTATTTGTATATTCATATACAGCTGGACTAATTTCTACGACGGGAAACTGCATTTTACATCTTATACATAACTTCACATCATATTAACCTGAAGGTCCTAATATAGAGGCAGACACGTCATTTCAACATAAATATAAAAACATGTATTTTTACAAAATAGCTTTACATAGAAATGTCATGTCACTCTCATGTACAAATAAAAATTCAATTTGGAGGGGGGAAAAAGAAGACTGAAGTGGCATGAGAGATCAAAAAGGGTAGTTATCTCTGCAAAGTAGAAATATAATGGGGCAAAAGCACAGAATTCTGATGCTCCAATTCAGCCTCACTTCTAAAGCAGTTTTCTTCCAACTGTTTGGACAAAGAAAAAAGGGAACAATCGCACTTTATCACTCACGGACAACACATAAAAAAATATCACAGGCTGACATAAGAGATAGAGCACTCATAATGATCAACAGCATATCTTAAAATTGCATGACACTCCATGCAAATAGTCCTAATACATATGTACTGTTTCTGCCTTTTTTTCTTTATTTTTCCTCCTCTTGGTTATTGGCTATGAAAGGCAAGCTAACAATGATGGCAAAATAATTTCTCATGCACAGATAGCCAGGTTACAATATCAAATATTATCAGTACAACACCGCTGTGAAGGTACCCTTTGAAATATGCCGATGCCACATCAACAGCCTCCAACACTTATTCCCTGATAGAGGGCAGCATTTTGCCTTCGCTCACACCAAGCTAACAAACTATTAGTCAACAAGCTATGAAGGCAGTTCTGCAACAGTCAGCATTTTTACACTCGGCAAAACATGCAACATGCTGCAATAATAATTTTCAAGAAGCAGCTCAGTAAAGGTAAGTAATATTATGCTCCAAAACAGAAACATTACGCCCCGTAGGTTACCGAATGTACCTCAATGCCAGGCATAGAAAACAATCTTTCCATAACTGCATCATGAGCGAGTCACATCAACATTCTTCAAGAACAGGTGCATGCAGGCGTACCGTGCATGCAGGCGTACGGTGCATGCAGGCATACGGTGCATGCAGGCGTACTGTGCATGCAGGCGTACTGTGCATGCAGGCGTACTGTGCATGCAGGCGTACCGTGCATGCAGGCGTACCGTGCATGCAGGCGTACCGTGCATGCAGGCGTACCGTGCATGCAGGCGTACCGTGCATGCAGGCGTACCGTACATGCAGGCGTACCGTGCATGCAGGCGTACCTGGGCAAAACAAGGAGAGGTTCACTCAAGGCAGAGGGGATCCTTGCAGTCACTATCACCTTGCTTACTTCCACCCTTCACCCCTCCTGGGGTGCAGGCCATCAACAAGAGACCTTCAGAACCCTCAGCCTTGTCTCTGCCTCCAGTAGGCTCTACATAAGACCCATCCTCTTGGTGCTTGTGTAGCCTTTGTCAACCATAAAAAACACACACACTGTAATACATAAATAAGATGAGGGGTGGGAAGGGGTGGGGAGGGGAAGGGGGTAGTCAGGGTGTTTCATGCAGAAAAAACCCAAAGATACTACACGTGGCATAACAATCATAAAGTGAACAAGTGACATCAACATTTAGTTTTTTTTCTGAGTGGGGGAGTCGCACGCACACACACATACAAGAACAACAACTGAAAACTATTAACAACAATAATCCAACAACAAAAAAACTAACACCATATCACTATTATCAGGATAGAATACTTTTCCATGCTTTCAATACCAACAGATGTGAGGAGTGGACACTTCACACGTGAAACTGATGTAGCATTTCATCACTCAAACACAGTATGGCTGGGCATCTAGGGGTCTCCACTCCACCCTTGCACTGCTAATGAATGCACTGGTTGTGTCATAGAACTCTTTGCACTGGGAATGGACACGGAACAGTCAACATGAAATGACACATCCTCTGATGTGACAGGGAAAATGTCAGCAGAAGGCATCCCCAGTTCCAACAAATGGAATAAAATCTGGTCAATAGTGCCTCAAAGAATATGTCACCAATGCATAATTCCTTTGTGATCCAACACCAACCACTGATCTCACTTAGGCTGGAAGCCTTTGGACTGTTTTGTTTTCACCAAGAACATGAATGAAGTTCTGTATTGCTCTCATATATGTATGTATGAAGAGATGTAGAAAAGTCTGGAAAAAGAGGACAATTCCTCAACAGCTCAAAAGCACCTTGCAATCAGTGAAGTGGGTTGAGAGTTGAAAAGAAAGCAAGAGAATGGGCAAGGGGAAAAAAGGGTGCGTGAGTACTTTGCATGCATACATGCACATACACACCTACACCCCCCACTCCACTCCCAAAATGCAGCCTTATTTTATTTCATTTTAATATGAATTTCTGATCAGGAACAATATCAATCTTTCCCATTTCATAGTTCCCTCTTCAAAATACCAAAGTCTTCTGATGTTCACCACAATAAAATTTTCTAGCAGGCTGCATCTGCACACACCCTCATCCAAATTGGCTTGTTTCAGGCTGCAGCAGTCCAGGTGGTACCAAGCAGGTCTTTGCATTTCTATTGATTTTGAAGGATTGAATTTTCTCAAATAAAATGAACTGCAGAAAGCTCTGGAATAACAAATGACTTCACACTTAGGTGTGTGTGGTTTTTGAATCATGCCGAGCAGCTCAGTATGATGCAGGACTAATGCATTGTACAGGTCAACATGACTGGCATCTGAATAAATGCACAGAACATGTCTGTCTGCTATTTGCATGTCAAAGACAGCCTGAAGAACTACTGCAGTGCCAAGACTAGATGGTCCAGCAGTCGCTACTGCAACCAACATGAGCAGAATGCACACTTGATAAGATGCAGGCCTCTGCATGTCCATGTAAAATATTCCCTACTCGGGCAACAAAAATAAAATAATAAATAAATTATATCAAATTAAATAAAAGCATACTCCTGAAGGAAATATATTATTACCTAGAGAGACTAGGCACTTGGCTTAGTGGTCAGGACACAATGCACACTGAACATATCAAACCATTCCTGCCACGAAGGAAAATATACAAAACTTGTAATTTTCCTTAGAGATACAACAAGAATGAGATCAAAGACACAAAAGTGAATCCATGGGCTTCTGAGCATAAATATGATTTATAAGAGAAATGTGGATTCTTATGCCGTCGCAGTTTGCACATAAACAATTGACTGAATCTGCAGCTCAGCCATGGAGGAAAAACTAGCATCAGAAAAAAATAAATACTCCCCAACAGAGCCTAAATCCACCTGAACAAGCAACAAGTCCAAGAGCAAAATAGGTGCTGTGGTACAGATATTACTTTTACACACATTCTATACAGAGACAATAAAACTAAACAGATTAAAATATATCATTACTGGCTACAAAACTGCTTTTCAAATGAAGAAACATTCCTCTTTAATGATGGGATGATGATGAAACAGTTGTTCTACATGGCTAAAACAAAACAAAATACTCGGTTCCTTTTGTCTACTCATAGCAAAAAAATAAAATCTCTTGATCACAAAGCTTGAGACCTTGTCAGCAAAAAACAACCAGAGCAGAAAGTTCATGCCGTTCAACATGGGCAGCATTTCATCTCTCTCCATCTGTCTTGATTTACGAATTACATGTTTTCATCATGTCCATTTTCTCTTTTGTGTTGTTTGACATAGACAGCATTTCATCTCTCTCCATCTGTCTGTTGCTGTATGCATTGCATGTTTTCATCATGTCCGTCTTGTGTCTATTTCATGTCATTCAACATGGGCAGCCTTTCATCTCTCTCCATCTGTCTGTTGCTGTATGCATTGCATGTTTTCATCATGTCCGTCTTGTGTCTATTTCATGTCATTCAACATGGGCAACATTTCATCTCTCTCCATCTGTCTGTTGCTGTATGCATTGCATGTTTTCATCATGTCCGTCTTGTGTCTATTTCATGTCATTCAACATGGGCAACATTTCATCTCTCTCCATCTATCTGTTGCTGTATGCATTGCATGTTTTCATCATGTCTGTCTTCTGTCTATTTCAGTACAGAGAAAAAGAACGTCTGACATATTCTAACTAAACTTTATGCAGGAACTGGTCTGAATGACCTGACCATGTCCCAATGCCTTCTGGAAGGCTTTTTGACTGCATAACACAGCTGTGTCCTGAGGCGGTCCCTAGCTAAGCTAATGGCGCAGGCCCCAAAAGCCCAGCAGCCTGGGGTTCCAGCTGATGAGGGGAGGGCGTTGCACTCTCACACATCACCACAGCCCATAAGTAGAGCAATGGAGGAAGGTACAAGGCATAAATTTGATGACACCACCAGTCAAAAGAGTCCTAGCAGCTATCTGTGCTTTCTTAGGACAAAACATCTGGCATTTCTCAACTAAACAAAAACTGGCCCAACCTTCAACTATCAGAGTATGTCTGGTAAACAATATGATTCACTGGTGAGATGCCTGTGTGCACTCAGTGAAAACAAGATGGCTTTATGTTTAGTTCCTGAGGCATTTTCTCAGTGACCAGAGAAAGGAAAGGAAAATGATTCTTTTGCTGCACTGACAAGAAAGTCATAAATTAGAAATAATAGTGTAAGATGATACAAAAGTATCTTGCCCAGCAATGAATAATAACCAACAAAAACTGCAACAATCAAATTAACAAAGTTAACATGTGTCTTCAAACACTAGAAGTCACCTCATTTCATTATCATGAAAACAACAAGCAACACTTTATGCTGCTGTCAACACAACATAAGCAGATGATCTGAAACTTTAAGGAATAAAAACTCTCATGGATCAAGCTTTTGCCCCGTGTGGTTAGAAATACAGTCTTTCCTCCCAAATTTTAAGAACAGTTGTTTGTTATCTCTGTTGAGCTACTTTATTTCTTTCACACATGAGTTTAAAAAAAAATGAAAAAATAAAAATCTAAAATTTGTTCTCAGGCAGATTTTTTTGTAAATCATATCTCTCAGAATAACAGGACCAGCATCATCACCATCATCATGACTAAGTGCACACCTGGTTGGGACAGCTTTCAAAAGAAACAGAGGGACAGATGTCAACATTCAGGAAGAAGCCTAGCGTGACTCAAGCTATGGCCACACTGCAGCAGATGAGGACGGACTGCAGCTTCCTGCACTTACTGCACCTTCTGAGCCCACTTCATGTCGTCGCTACGGGGCTTGCTCCCTGTGACCGCCTCAATGAGGCCCTCAAGAATGGTCCAGAAGTGCAACTTCTCCAAGGGGTAGTTGAGCCAGCCTGTGGTGATGCAGAAGTAGGTCTCATGGGGCGCCACGTGGTGGATGCGGTGGTGCTTGCGAGGCAGGATGATGTGCAGGTCCTGCAGCAGTGTGATCCATCTTGGCAGCCCAAAGTAGGTGTGCGACCACTTGTGGAACTGTGCAGAAAAATGAATGAATTAATGATGGACAAATGAATGAATTTATGGTTGAATGAATGAATATAAGGATGAATGAATGAATATATGGATACATGAATGAATATATGGATGAATGAATGATCAGATGAAAGAATGAATGTATGATGGAAAGATGGATGGATAAATGAATGGATGGATGAAGATGTGCGCATGAATGGATGGATAAATGAACGAGCAAATGCATGAATGAGTGAAAGGTGTGATGGGAGGGGGAAAGGCATACATTATTGATGCAAGGCATTTCCAAACAAGCTTCATTGCTCATTTCACTGATGATACTACACAGTGATAAACAGGAGTGAGATCTCACAAGAAACTGAAGGAAGGAAAAGAAGGACACAGAGATGGAAGTAAAGAAAGAAGGGAAAGTCAGTAAAACGGGAAGGACATTAGGAAAAAGAAAGAGAAAATTTTAAGTCCTATTCAACATCTTACCCACCAACTACCATAGAGATAAAAGAGCCATCCATCTTTAAGCATACAGTATAAATGAGAGAGGAATTTACCTGCCAACTAACTTCATGCAGACTTACACACCAACAGCATGAACACAGGACTTCTAGATTCAACAGGCATGGATGAAAAAATGACAAATGACACCAAAGGCACAGACACACACAGACACATACATACACATACATACACACACACACGCCTCTTAAAAAACCACAACAAATATCATCCATCTCCAACACATTCAGGCAGAGAGATTGGAAGGAGATGACATCCCTACCTGATTGGTGAGTGAGACAAAGATGGCAAGGAGGAAGACATAGCACTGCCAGTTGTATGAGGCGGCGATCTGCTCAGGTGGGAGGGTGGTAAATTTCCAGGCCATATGGCCCAGGGCAGGGATGATCACAGCAAAGTTGTCACCATTGGTCTCGATAAAGTCGTGGCGGGTGATGGACGTAGGATCAATGTGGTGCTCCCGAAAAGGGCGGATGAAAGCCTGCAAGCACAGCAAAATGAATGAATGAATGAATGAATGAATGAAATGTGTTATAACCTATCAGCCTTTGTGGGCTATGTACAGCAACTGATCACCAAAATCACTTGGGCTGGTTAAGGCCTCAGGGTCACCTAGACAGAACATACCAAGGTGGAATTGACATTTTGACAGCAAAAATGGCTGCCCAGCAACCTAGTTACCCCCTAGAAAAACCTAGATTGTGAAAAAATTACTGAACTTATGCCAAAACAAGAAGGGCAAAGCCCATACGACTCACATGCTTGACCTTGACCTTTACATGACCTTGACAATGACCTTGACCTTCAGGTGACCTTCAAGGTCAAGGTCTAACAACTAAACCTACCAATGACATCATACACTAAGAACTGCTTTACCCAGGGTCAAGGTCATCCAAGGTCATGCAACACAAAGCTGTTAATTCAAGACATAGGAAGCACAATGGTGCTTATTGGCACTTTCTACCATGAGATTATGGTCACTTTTAGTGGTTCACTACCCCATTTTGGTCACATTTCATAAGGGTCAAAGTGACCTTGATCTTGATGATATGTGACCAAATGTGTCTCATGATGAAAGTATAACATGTGTACTACAATGTTATGAAGTTTGGAAGAGTTATCTTCCATAGTTCAGGGTCAAGGTCACTTCATAATATGTATACAATCCAACTTTAAAGAGCTCCTGTGACCTTGAACTTGAAGCAAGGTCAAGTCACTGTGTATGTTTTTGTACGACTTGTCATCCTACACTATCATGCCAAATTGGGTGTTGATAGACTTAATAGTCTCCGAGAAAAATCCAACGTTAAAGTTTTTTTACGGATTAAAGGACGCCCGGACGCCCGGACGGATGACACAGGTGACCTATTATGAAAGTATAACATGTGTACTACAATGTTATGAAGTTTGGAAAAGTTATCTTTCATAGTTCAGGGTCAAGGTCACTTCAAAATATGTATACAATCCAACTTTAAAGACCTCCTGTGACCTTGACTTTGAAGCAAGGTCAATCAAACTGGTATCAAAAGATAGGGATTACTTTGCCCTATACACCACATATAGGTCAGGTATACAATCTCAAAAACTTCAGAGAAAATTGGGAAAATGTGAAAAATGGCTGTTTTTTAGACAACATTTATGGCCCGTGCGACCTTGACCTTGAAGCAAGGTCAAGGCACCATATATGGTTTTTGACGCCTTGTCATCATACACCATCATGCCAAATTGGGTGTTGATAGACTTAATAGTCTCCGAGAAAAATCCAACGTTAAAGTTTTTCACGGACGCCCGGACGGACGACACGGGTGAGTACATACTCTCACTTTTGCTTCGCATGTGAGTCAAAAATCAACTGAGTGTGAAAATACTATCATTTTTCTATACAAAAACACCACACATGTATGGGTGTGTGAAAATCAATATTTTGACAATTTTCTAGGCGACCCTGAGGCCTTAAAGGTAGGTCAAGTTTCAATTTCCATAGCTATTACAAAATCAAGTAGGGAGACTCAAGGAGCCCCACAACCCACAGTGGGTTCAAACAGAGTCATAGCAAAGTTCAGACAGTGGTGTATTGGTGATACAAGCAGAGTGGTAGCAAAGCTGTGGCAGTGGTGTATTGTATTATGATACAAGCAGAGTGGTAGCAAAGCTGAGACAGTGGTGTATTGGTGATACAAGCAGAGTGGTAGCAAAGTTCAGACAGTGGTGTATTGGTGATACAAGCAGAGTGGTAGCAAAGCTGTGGCAGTGGTGTATTGTATTATGATACAAGCAGAGTGGTAGCAAAGCTGAGACAGTGGTGTATTGGTGATATAAGCAGAGTCATAGCAAAGTTCAGACAGTGGTGTATTGGTGATACAAGCAGAGTGGTAGCAAAGCTGTGGCAGTGGTGTATTGTATTATGATACAAGCAGAGTGGTAGCAAAGCTGAGACAGTGGTGTATTGGTGATATAAGCAGAGTCATAGCAAAGTTCAGACAGTGGTGTATTGGTGATACAAGCAGAGTGGTAGCAAAGCTGTGGCAGTGGTGTATTGTATTATGATACAAGCAGAGTGGTAGCAAAGCTGAGACAGTGGTGTATTGGTGATACAAGCAGAGTGGTAGCAAAGCTAAGGCAGTGGTGTATTGGTGATACAAGCAGAGTGGTAGCAAAGCTGTGGCAGTGGTGTATTGTATTATGATACAAGCAGAGTGGTAGCAAAGCTGAGACAGTGGTGTATTGGTGATACAAGCAGAGTGGTAGCAAAGCTGAGGCAGTGGTGTATTGGTGATACAAGCAGAGTGGTAGCAAAGCTGTGGCAGTGGTGTATTGGTGATACAAGCAGAGTGGTAGCAAAGCTGAGGCAGTGGTGTATTGGTGATACAAGCAGAGTGGAAGCAAAGCTGTGGCAGTGGTGTATTGGTGATACAAGCAGAGTGGTAGCAAAGCTGAGGCAGTGGTGTATTGGTGATACAAGCAGAGTGGAAGCAAAGCTGTGGCAGTGGTGTATTGGTGATACAAGCAGAGTGGTAGCAAAGCTAAGACAGTGGTGTGTTGTGATACAAGCAGAGTGGTAGCAAAGCTAAGACAGTGGTGTATTGGTGATACAAGCAGAGTGGTAGCAAAGCTGTGGCAGTGGTGTATTGGTGATACAAGCAGAGTGGTAGCAAAGCTGTGGCAGTGGTGTATTGTGATACAAGCAGAGTGGTAGCAAAGTTCAGACAGTGGTGTATTGGTGTTACAAGCAGTGGTAGCAAAGCTAAGGCAGTGGTGTATTGTATTGTGATACAAGCAGAGTCATAGCAAAGTTCAGAGTGGTGTATTGGTGTTACAAGCAGAGTGGTAGCAAAGCTGTGGCAGTGGTGTATTGTGATACAAGCAGAGTGGTAGCAAAGCTGTGGCAGTGGTGTATTGGTGATACAAGCAGAGTGGTAGCAAAGCTGTGGCAGTGGTGTATTGGTGATACAAGCAGAGTGGTAGCAAAGCTGTGGCAGTGGTGTATTGGTGATACAAGCAGAGTGGTAGCAAAGCTGTGGCAGTGGTGTATTGTGATACAAGCAGAGTCATAGCAAAGTTCAGACAGTGGTGTATTGGTGATACAAGCAGAGTGGAAGCAAAGCTGTGGCAGTGGTGTATTGTGATTGAGTGGTAGCAAAGTTAAGGCAGTGGTGTATTGGTGATACAAGCAGAGTGGAAGCAAAGCTGTGGCAGTGGTGTATTGTGATTGAGTGGTAGCAAAGTTAAGGCAGTGGTGTATTGTGATTGAGTGGTAGCAAAGCTAAGGCAGTGTGT
>JAWQFJ010003002.1:81010-84623 GCA_034096865.1 Theodoxus fluviatilis | reverse complement strand
ACACACACACACACACACACACACACACACACACACACACACACACACACACGTGTGCACATTCACCCGAAAACTTGCAGTTAATGAAATGGCTAGAAACATGATTAAAACATGGTTTATACAAGTGCAAACAAGCATTAACCATTCACTGCATACATGCATGTTAATCTCATCAAATAATGCTGTCGGCACTTAACCTATGGGCTAACGTGCTCTGTGAGGTCGATCGTCACTGAGCACTAGGCCTACTACATTCCTGCGAGTCACACACGCCCGTCTTGTTTCATCAAGTAGAAATGCCGGAGCCTATTGTAGGAGTGCATTTCATGAACCCGAGTCAGCAGTGACTCTGGTACCTGACCTTTCGCATTACAGCATTGCGCCCAAAATAGTTCGTTCTGATACTATTTTTCTCTCCACTTTTTACAGAAATCATTCAGATGTCAAAACTTGTTTCCATTTCAACACAAACATTTTATTTTATCGAACAAACACTTGTTTATTGCCTCAACAATAGTAAGTTAAGAGCTTTGTGCGAAATAGTCTTAGAACTACTTTAACGGCGCATGTCAGGGAGCAGATCAGCTATCCCACAAGCCTCTCGTGTGACCTCCATTTGCATATATCGGACGAAAACCTTCCATCACGTGATGTCTAGTGTCTAGTGAACTAGAATGGTAGGAGTGGGCCCCTAACAATACTGTGTGTGCTGGCAGCCCGGGGACTTCACGGTGCGCCGGGACGACGCTCTCTACAGGACGTTCGAGCAAGCCCAGGAAGTCGTCACTTCCGGAAGTGCACAGGTCGTGGACTCCAGAGATCCAGGGACCTACTCCAGTCCGGGTGAGGACCGTTCCGTTTTATTCAGCCTCTTTATCAAGTTTAGGTGTGGTCGTTTGACCTCTTTCCAACCACCCTAGCATCTGAAGGCCATTCACGTGTTTTCAGTCACAGTGGTGAGTTTTCTTTTCAGCTCATCTAGCGTTAGGGACTTCCGCTGTATCTGTGTTCTTACATTAATTTCTGTCGGATAATGTGTAAATTTTTACCGTGCTATTTTCAAATGCCATCTCTCATTCATACTTCATTTGACATTTTCCCGCTTTGTACGCCGTCTTTTGTTTCTCCTCAGTAAGCATGCCTTCCTGCATGAACGCTTGCATGCGTGAGCACACACGCACACACATGTACGTGGGACGCCATGACAGAAGCCAAGCGGAAGCTCAGGCCACGTTGCAAGTGGAAGATCAGAGGCGTGTTATCGAAGCCGATCGATCGCGAGTGAAGCTAGTCAAAGGGAATCGTCCCGTTTCCTAAGGAGCGCTCGCTGTAATCCTATGCAATAACCAGCCAGTCCGTCACTGCAATGAAACGTCGCCAAAACTCGACTCGTGTGTGATTTTCGTCGCAGTCTTTATACCGACTTCCGCTTCTCCGGTCAGCTCGCGTGCCAAGTCCACTGGCCGGTGAGATGATCGCGTCTGAGCGCTTCTAAGGAACGCGTCTTCATTCGTCATGTTTCAGTCCGCTCAGCGAACATCATTATCCGAGCCTCACTGTTGAAAAGAACATGGAACCAGATGCGTGATCCGAGACTGCATTTAGCGTGGCGGAATCCGTAGGCTGGCCTATATTGTGGATGCAAGACAACGCTATGAATACATCTTGATTGTGAAGTTGTCCCGAGCCTAAAAAATTTTGGCTGACATTGTATTGGTCCGCCCAGTTGTAGGCGAGCGTAGGAATTTAGCTTGGACAAAACGTAGTCACGTGTCACGCATTCGGTTTCTTTGAGGGCAAAGAGGTCAATCGCCCCTTATTTGGTCTAATCAGGCGAAACTTTGGCCTACTACGCCCAAGTTTGGACTTGGCGTGTGACTTTGGGGTTCGCCAAGTGTCCAAGTTTGAAGTAGACTTCCGTTATCATGTTCTTCTGAGTCCGATGTATGCTTGGATGAAGTATACTGAACTTGCGTCTTGATTGGTAATATAAGATTGCTCTTGTGTTTGGGAGTCACGGAAAGTCTGTGCTGTTATTTTTGACTCACATGCGAAGCAAAAGTGAGTCTATGTACTGAGCCGTGTCGTCCGTCCGTCCGTCCGGGCGTCCGTCCGGGCGTCCGTCCGTCCGGGCGTCCGTCCGGGCGTAAAAAACTTAAACGTTGGATTTTTCTTGGAGACTATTAAGTCTATCAACACCAAATGTGGCATGATGGTGTATGATGACAAGGCCTCAAAAAACATACATAGTGACTTGACCTTGCTTCAAGGTCAAGGTCACAGGAGCCATAAATGTGGTCTCAAAAACAGTCATTTTTCACATTTTCCCAATTTTCTCCCACGTTATTGAGAATGGCGACCTTAGCTACAAGTGGTATATAAGTCAAAGCAAGCCCTATCTTTTGATACCAGTTTGGTTGACCTTGCTTCAAGGTCAAGGTCACAGGAGCTCTTCAAAGTTGGATTGTATACATATTTTGAAGTGACCTTGACCCTGAACTATGGAAGATAACTGTTTCAAACTTAATAATTATGTGGGGCACATGTTATACTTTCATCATGAGACACATTTGGTCACATATCATCAAGGTCAAGGTCACTTTGACCCTTATGAAATGTGACCAAAATGGGGTAGTGAACCACTAAAAGTGACTATATCTCATGGTAGAAAGTGCCAATAAGCACCATTGTGCTTTCTATGTCTTGAATTAACAGCTTTGTGTTGCATGACCTTGGATGACCTTGACCTTGGGTCAAGGTCACATGTATTTTGGTAGGAAAAATGTGTAAAGCATTTCTTTGTGTATGATGTCATTGGTAGGTTTAGTTGTTTGACCTTGACCTTGAAGGTCACCTGAAGGTCAAGGTCATATAAAGGTCAAGGTCAAGCATGTGAGTCGTATGGGCTTTGCCCTTCTTGTTTTAGTCATCGACTTCACGTGGGCCAATCAGCATGCAGCAGTCCCCTGACACAACTTCGACCAATCAGCATGCAACAGTCCCCTGACACAACTTCGACCAATCAGCATACAGCAGTCCCCTGACACAACTTCGACCAATCAGCATACAGCAGTCCCCTGACACAACTTCGACCAATCAGCATGCAGCAGTCCCCGCACTCAAGTTCGCTGTCCTCTTCCACCTTCGTTCACCTCTGGTACTTTGCCCAATGAGAACACACGTTACGCTTGCTTCTCTTGCCCGTAGGCGCCCCGCCCTTTAGCCTTTGACCTCACCGCCTGCCATCCCACAACAGCCATCTAAGAACATGTTTCATGGTCTAGGGACTGGCGTTACTCCCCTTGCTCAGAGTAACGAGATGTGATGTGCTTCATGGTCTATGTGCTGGAGTTACTCCCCTTGCTCACCAGTTACGAGATGGGATGTGCTCGATAGTCTAGGTACTGGAGTTACTTCCCTTGCTTACAATAACGAGATACGATGTGCTCTCTGGCTTTGCAGGACATATAAAGGGAGCGAAGAACGTGTTTTCCAAGAATCTCCTCGACCTGAAGACACAGGAAATGAAACCAGCTGAGGAAGTAAAAAAAGGTAAATACCAAAGGTTTCATTCCGCTTCCTCTTGCAATCACAAAAAACCGGATGCACATCC
>JAWQFJ010003002.1:68510-78510 GCA_034096865.1 Theodoxus fluviatilis | reverse complement strand
CCTTACTCTGCTAAAGTTCCTGTAGCCCATACTTCTCTGCTGCCCCTTCCTCTGCTAAAGTTCCTGTAGCCCATACTTCTCTGCTGCCCCTTACTCTGCTAAAGTTCCTGTAGCCCATACTTCTCTGCTGCCCCTTACTCTGCTAAAGTTCCTGTAGCCCGTACTTCTCTGCTGCCCCTTACTCTGCTAAAGTTCCTGTAGCCCATACTTCTCTGCTGCCCCTTACTCTGCTAAAGTTCCTGTAGCCCGTACTTCTCTGCTCCCCCTTACTCTGCTAAAGTTCCTGTAGCCCATACTTCTCTGCTGCCCCTTACTCTGCTAAAGTTCCTGTAGCTCATACTTCTCTGCTGCCCCTTACTCTGCTAAAGTTCCTGTAGCCCATACTTCTCTGCTCCCCCTTACTCTGCTAAAGTTCCTGTAGCCCATACTTCTCTGCTGCCCCTTACTCTGCTAAAGCTCCTGTAGCCCATACTTCTCTGCTGCCCCTTACTCTGCTAAAGTTCCTGTAGCCCGTACTTCTCTGCTCCCCCTTACTCTGCTAAAGTTCCTGTAGCCCGTACTTCTCTGCTCCCCCTTACTCTGCTAAAGTTCCTGTAGCTCATACTTCTCTGCTCCCCCTTACTTTGCTAAAGCTCCTGTAGCCCATACTTCTCTGCTGCCCCTTACTCTGCTAAAGTTCCTGTAGCTCATACTTCTCTGCTGCCCCTTACTCTGCTAAAGTTCCTGTAGCCCATACTTCTCTGCTCCCCCCTTACTCTGCTAAAGTTCCTGTAGCCCATACTTCTCTGCTCCCCCCTTACTCTGCTAAAGTTCCTGTAGCCCATACTTCTCTGCTGCCCCTTACTCTGCTAAAGTTCCTGTAGCCCGTACTTTTCTGCTGCCCCTTACTCTGCTAAAGTTCCTGTAGCCCGTACTTCTCTGCTCCCCCTTACTCTGCTAAAGTTCCTGTAGCCCGTACTTCTCTGCTCCCCCTTACTCTGCTAAAGTTCCTGTAGCTCATACTTCTCTGCTCCCCCTTACTTTGCTAAAGCTCCTGTAGCCCATACTTCTCTGCTGCCCCTTACTCTGCTAAAGTTCCTGTAGCTCATACTTCTCTGCTGCCCCTTACTCTGCTAAAGTTCCTGTAGCCCATACTTCTCTGCTCCCCCTTACTCTGCTAAAGTTCCTGTAGCCCATACTTCTCTGCTCCCCCCTTACTCTGCTAAAGTTCCTGTAGCCCATACTTCTCTGCTGCCCCTTACTCTGCTAAAGTTCCTGTAGCCCGTACTTTTCTGCTCCCCCTTACTCTGCTAAAGTTCCTGTAGCCCATACTTCTCTGCTGCCCCTTACTCTGCTAAAGTTCCTGTAGCCCGTACTTCTCTGCTCCCCCTTACTCTGCTAAAGTTCCTGTAGCTCATACTTCTCTGCTGCCCCTTACTCTGCTAAAGCTCCTGTAGCCCATACTTCTCTGCTGCCCCTTACTCTGCTAAAGTTCCTGTAGCCCGTACTTCTCTGCTCCCCCTTACTCTGCTAAAGTTCCTGTAGCCCATACTTCTCTGCTGCCCCTTACTCTGCTAAAGTTCCTGTAGCTCATACTTCTCTGCTGCCCCTTACTCTGCTAAAGTTCCTGTAGCCCAAACTTCTCTGCTGCTCCTTATTCTGCTAAAGTTCCTGTAGCCCAAACTTCTCTGCTGCCCCTTACTCTGCTAAAGTTCCTGTAGCTCATACTTCTCTGCTGCCCCTTACTCTGCTAAAGTTCCTGTAGCCCATACTTCTCTGCTCCCCCTTACTCTGCTAAAGTTCCTGTAGCCCATACTTCTCTGCTGCCCCTTACTCTGCTAAAGTTCCTGTAGCTCATACTTCTCTGCTGCCCCTTACTCTACTAAAGTTCCTGTAGCTCATACTTCTCTGCTGCCCCTTACTCCTGCTAAAGTTCCTGTAGCTCATACTTCTCTGCTCCCCCTTACTCTGCTAAAGTTCCTGTAGCCCATACTTCTCTGCTGCCCCTTACTCTGCTAAAGTTCCTGTAGCCCATACTTCTCTGCTCCCCCTTACTCTGCTAAAGTTCCTGTAGCCCATACTTCTCTGCTGCCCCTTACTCTGCTAAAGCTCCTGTAGCCCATACTTCTCTGCTGCCCCTTACTCTGCTAAAGTTCCTGTAGCCCGTACTTCTCTGCTCCCCCTTACTCTGCTAAAGTTCCTGTAGCCCGTACTTCTCTGCTCCCCCTTACTCTGCTAAAGTTCCTGTAGCTCATACTTCTCTGCTCCCCCTTACTCTGCTAAAGCTCCTGTAGCCCATACTTCTCTGCTGCCCCTTACTCTGCTAAAGTTCCTGTAGCTCATACTTCTCTGCTGCCCCTTACTCTGCTAAAGTTCCTGTAGCCCATACTTCTCTGCTCCCCCTTACTCTGCTAAAGTTCCTGTAGCTCATACTTCTCTGCTCCCCCTTACTCTGCTAAAGTTCCTGTAGCCCATACTTCTCTGCTGCCCCTTACTCTGCTAAAGTTCCTGTAGCCCGTACTTCTCTGCTGCCCCTTACTCTGCTAAAGTTCCTGTAGCCCATACTTCTCTGCTGCCCCTTACTCTGCTAAAGTTCCTGTAGCCCGTACTTCTCTGCTGCCCCTTACTCTGCTAAAGTTCCTGTAGCTCATACTTCTCTGCTGCCCCTTACTCTGCTAAAGTTCCTGTAGCCCATACTTCTCTGCTGCCCCTTACTCTGCTAAAGTTCCTGTAGCTCATACTTCTCTGCTGCCCCTTACTCTGCTAAAGTTCCTGTAGCCCATACTTCTCTGCTGCCCCTTACTCTGCTAAAGTTCCTGTAGCCCATACTTCTCTGCTGCCCCTTACTCTGCTAAAGTTCCTGTAGCCCATACTTCTCTGCTGCCCCTTACTCTGCTAAAGTTCCTGTAGCCCATACTTCTCTGCTGCCCCTTACTCTGCTAAAGTTCCTGTAGCCCATACTTCTCTGCTGCCCCTTACTCTGCTAAAGTTCCTGTAGCTCATACTTCTCTGCTGCCCCTTACTCTGCTAAAGTTCCTGTAGCCCATACTTCTCTGCTGCCCCTTACTCTGCTAAAGTTCCTGTAGCTCATACTTCTCTGCTGCCCCTTACTCTGCTAAAGTTCCTGTAGCCCATACTTCTCTGCTGCCCCTTACTCTGCTAAAGTTCCTGTAGCCCATACTTCTCTGCTGCCCCTTACTCTGCTAAAGTTCCTGTAGCCCATACTTCTCTGCTGCCCCTTACTCTGCTAAAGTTCCTGTAGCCCATACTTCTCTGCTGCCCCTTACTCTGCTAAAGTTCCTGTAGCTCATACTTCTCTGCTGCCCCTTACTCTGCTAAAGTTCCTGTAGCCCATACTTCTCTGCTGCCCCTTACTCTGCTAAAGTTCCTGTAGCTCATACTTCTCTGCTGCCCCTTACTCTGCTAAAGTTCCTGTAGCCCATACTTCTCTGCTGCCCCTTACTCTGCTAAAGTTCCTGTAGCTCATACTTCTCTGCTGCCCCTTACTCTGCTAAAGTTCCTGTAGCCCATACTTCTCTGCTGCCCCTTACTCTGCTAAAGTTCCTGTAGCCCATACTTCTCTGCTGCCCCTTACTCTGCTAAAGTTCCTGTAGCCCATACTTCTCTGCTGCCCCTTACTCTGCTAAAGTTCCTGTAGCCCATACTTCTCTGCTGCCCCTTACTCTGCTAAAGTTCCTGTAGCCCATACTTCTCTGCTGCCCCTTACTCTGCTAAAGTTCCTGTAGCCCATACTTCTCTGCTGCCCCTTACTCTGCTAAAGTTCCTGTAGCCCATACTTCTCTGCTGCCCCTTACTCTGCTAAAGTTCCTGTAGCCCATACTTCTCTGCTGCCCCTTACTCTGCTAAAGTTCCTGTAGCCCATACTTCTCTGCTGCCCCTTACTCTGCTAAAGTTCCTGTAGCCCATACTTCTCTGCTGCCCCTTACTCTGCTAAAGTTCCTGTAGCCCATACTTCTCTGCTGCCCCTTACTCTGCTAAAGTTCCTGTAGCTCATACTTCTCTGCTGCCCCTTACTCTGCTAAAGTTCCTGTAGCCCATACTTCTCTGCTCCCCCTTACTCTGCTAAAGTTCCTGTAGCCCATACTTCTCTGCTGCCCCTTACTCTGCTAAAGTTCCTGTAGCCCATACTTCTCTGCTGCCCCTTACTCTGCTAAAGTTCCTGTAGCCCATACTTCTCTGCTGCCCCTTACTCTGCTAAAGTTCCTGTAGCCCGTACTTCTCTGCTCCCCCTTACTCTGCTAAAGTTCCTGTAGCCCATACTTCTCTGCTCCCCCTTACTCTGCTAAAGTTCCTGTAGCTCATACTTCTCTGCTCCCCCTTACTTTGCTAAAGCTCCTGTAGCCCATACTTCTCTGCTGCCCCTTACTCTGCTAAAGTTCCTGTAGCTCATACTTCTCTGCTGCCCCTTACTCTGCTAAAGTTCCTGTAGCCCATACTTCTCTGCTCCCCCCTTACTCTGCTAAAGTTCCTGTAGCCCATACTTCTCTGCTCCCCCCTTACTCTGCTAAAGTTCCTGTAGCCCATACTTCTCTGCTGCCCCTTACTCTGCTAAAGTTCCTGTAGCCCGTACTTTTCTGCTGCCCCTTACTCTGCTAAAGTTCCTGTAGCCCGTACTTCTCTGCTCCCCCTTACTCTGCTAAAGTTCCTGTAGCCCATACTTCTCTGCTCCCCCTTACTCTGCTAAAGTTCCTGTAGCTCATACTTCTCTGCTCCCCCTTACTTTGCTAAAGCTCCTGTAGCCCATACTTCTCTGCTGCCCCTTACTCTGCTAAAGTTCCTGTAGCTCATACTTCTCTGCTGCCCCTTACTCTGCTAAAGTTCCTGTAGCCCATACTTCTCTGCTCCCCCTTACTCTGCTAAAGTTCCTGTAGCCCATACTTCTCTGCTCCCCCTTACTCTGCTAAAGTTCCTGTAGCCCATACTTCTCTGCTGCCCCTTACTCTGCTAAAGTTCCTGTAGCCCGTACTTTTCTGCTCCCCCTTACTCTGCTAAAGTTCCTGTAGCCCATACTTCTCTGCTGCCCCTTACTCTGCTAAAGTTCCTGTAGCCCGTACTTCTCTGCTCCCCCTTACTCTGCTAAAGTTCCTGTAGCTCATACTTCTCTGCTGCCCCTTACTCTGCTAAAGCTCCTGTAGCCCATACTTCTCTGCTGCCCCTTACTCTGCTAAAGTTCCTGTAGCCCGTACTTCTCTGCTCCCCCTTACTCTGCTAAAGTTCCTGTAGCCCATACTTCTCTGCTGCCCCTTACTCTGCTAAAGTTCCTGTAGCTCATACTTCTCTGCTGCCCCTTACTCTGCTAAAGTTCCTGTAGCCCAAACTTCTCTGCTGCTCCTTATTCTGCTAAAGTTCCTGTAGCCCAAACTTCTCTGCTGCCCCTTACTCTGCTAAAGTTCCTGTAGCTCATACTTCTCTGCTGCCCCTTACTCTGCTAAAGTTCCTGTAGCCCATACTTCTCTGCTCCCCCCTTACTCTGCTAAAGTTCCTGTAGCCCATACTTCTCTGCTGCCCCTTACTCTGCTAAAGTTCCTGTAGCTCATACTTCTCTGCTGCCCCTTACTCTACTAAAGTTCCTGTAGCTCATACTTCTCTGCTGCCCCTTACTCTGCTAAAGTTCCTGTAGCTCATACTTCTCTGCTCCCCCTTACTCTGCTAAAGTTCCTGTAGCCCATACTTCTCTGCTGCCCCTTACTCTGCTAAAGTTCCTGTAGCCCATACTTCTCTGCTCCCCCTTACTCTGCTAAAGTTCCTGTAGCCCATACTTCTCTGCTGCCCCTTACTCTGCTAAAGCTCCTGTAGCCCATACTTCTCTGCTGCCCCTTACTCTGCTAAAGTTCCTGTAGCCCGTACTTCTCTGCTCCCCCTTACTCTGCTAAAGTTCCTGTAGCCCGTACTTCTCTGCTCCCCCTTACTTTGCTAAAGTTCCTGTAGCTCATACTTCTCTGCTCCCCCTTACTCTGCTAAAGCTCCTGTAGCCCATACTTCTCTGCTGCCCCTTACTCTGCTAAAGTTCCTGTAGCTCATACTTCTCTGCTGCCCCTTACTCTGCTAAAGTTCCTGTAGCCCATACTTCTCTGCTCCCCCTTACTCTGCTAAAGTTCCTGTAGCTCATACTTCTCTGCTCCCCCTTACTCTGCTAAAGTTCCTGTAGCCCATACTTCTCTGCTGCCCCTTACTCTGCTAAAGTTCCTGTAGCCCGTACTTCTCTGCTGCCCCTTACTCTGCTAAAGTTCCTGTAGCCCATACTTCTCTGCTGCCCCTTACTCTGCTAAAGTTCCTGTAGCCCGTACTTCTCTGCTGCCCCTTACTCTGCTAAAGTTCCTGTAGCTCATACTTCTCTGCTGCCCCTTACTCTGCTAAAGTTCCTGTAGCTCATACTTCTCTGCTGCCCCTTACTCTGCTAAAGTTCCTGTAGCTCATACTTCTCTGCTGCCCCTTACTCTGCTAAAGTTCCTGTAGCCCATACTTCTCTGCTGCCCCTTACTCTGCTAAAGTTCCTGTAGCCCATACTTCTCTGCTGCCCCTTACTCTGCTAAAGTTCCTGTAGCTCATACTTCTCTGCTGCCCCTTACTCTGCTAAAGTTCCTGTAGCCCATACTTCTCTGCTGCCCCTTACTCTGCTAAAGTTCCTGTAGCCCATACTTCTCTGCTGCCCCTTACTCTGCTAAAGTTCCTGTAGCTCATACTTCTCTGCTGCCCCTTACTCTGCTAAAGTTCCTGTAGCCCATACTTCTCTGCTGCCCCTTACTCTGCTAAAGTTCCTGTAGCTCATACTTCTCTGCTGCCCCTTACTCTGCTAAAGTTCCTGTAGCCCATACTTCTCTGCTGCCCCTTACTCTGCTAAAGTTCCTGTAGCCCATACTTCTCTGCTGCCCCTTACTCTGCTAAAGTTCCTGTAGCCCATACTTCTCTGCTGCCCCTTACTCTGCTAAAGTTCCTGTAGCCCATACTTCTCTGCTGCCCCTTACTCTGCTAAAGTTCCTGTAGCCCATACTTCTCTGCTGCCCCTTACTCTGCTAAAGTTCCTGTAGCCCATACTTCTCTGCTGCCCCTTACTCTGCTAAAGTTCCTGTAGCCCATACTTCTCTGCTGCCCCTTACTCTGCTAAAGTTCCTGTAGCCCATACTTCTCTGCTGCCCCTTACTCTGCTAAAGTTCCTGTAGCCCATACTTCTCTGCTGCCCCTTACTCTGCTAAAGTTCCTGTAGCCCATACTTCTCTGCTGCCCCTTACTCTGCTAAAGTTCCTGTAGCCCATACTTCTCTGCTGCCCCTTACTCTGCTAAAGTTCCTGTAGCCCATACTTCTCTGCTGCCCCTTACTCTGCTAAAGTTCCTGTAGCCCATACTTCTCTGCTGCCCCTTACTCTGCTAAAGTTCCTGTAGCCCATACTTCTCTGCTGCCCCTTACTCTGCTAAAGTTCCTGTAGCCCATACTTCTCTGCTGCCCCTTACTCTGCTAAAGTTCCTGTAGCCCATACTTCTCTGCTGCCCCTTACTCTGCTAAAGTTCCTGTAGCCCATACTTCTCTGCTGCCCCTTACTCTGCTAAAGTTCCTGTAGCCCATACTTCTCTGCTGCCCCTTACTCTGCTAAAGTTCCTGTAGCCCATACTTCTCTGCTGCCCCTTACTCTGCTAAAGTTCCTGTAGCCCATACTTCTCTGCTGCCCCTTACTCTGCTAAAGTTCCTGTAGCCCATACTTCTCTGCTGCCCCTTACTCTGCTAAAGTTCCTGTAGCTCATACTTCTCTGCTGCCCCTTACTCTGCTAAAGTTCCTGTAGCCCATACTTCTCTGCTGCCCCTTACTCTGCTAAAGTTCCTGTAGCCCATACTTCTCTGCTGCCCCTTACTCTGCTAAAGTTCCTGTAGCCCATACTTCTCTGCTGCCCCTTACTCTGCTAAAGTTCCTGTAGCCCATACTTCTCTGCTGCCCCTTACTCTGCTAAAGTTCCTGTAGCCCATACTTCTCTGCTGCCCCTTACTCTGCTAAAGTTCCTGTAGCTCATACTTCTCTGCTGCCCCTTACTCTGCTAAAGTTCCTGTAGCCCATACTTCTCTGCTGCCCCTTACTCTGCTAAAGTTCCTGTAGCCCATACTTCTCTGCTGCCCCTTACTCTGCTAAAGTTCCTGTAGCCCATACTTCTCTGCTGCCCCTTACTCTGCTAAAGTTCCTGTAGCCCATACTTCTCTGCTGCCCCTTACTCTGCTAAAGTTCCTGTAGCCCATACTTCTCTGCTGCCCCTTACTCTGCTAAAGTTCCTGTAGCCCATACTTCTCTGCTGCCCCTTACTCTGCTAAAGTTCCTGTAGCCCATACTTCTCTGCTGCCCCTTACTCTGCTAAAGTTCCTGTAGCCCATACTTCTCTGCTGCCCCTTACTCTGCTAAAGTTCCTGTAGCCCATACTTCTCTGCTGCCCCTTACTCTGCTAAAGTTCCTGTAGCCCATACTTCTCTGCTGCCCCTTACTCTGCTAAAGTTCCTGTAGCCCATACTTCTCTGCTGCCCCTTACTCTGCTAAAGTTCCTGTAGCCCATACTTCTCTGCTGCCCCTTACTCTGCTAAAGTTCCTGTAGCCCATACTTCTCTGCTGCCCCTTACTCTGCTAAAGTTCCTGTAGCCCATACTTCTCTGCTGCCCCTTACTCTGCTAAAGTTCCTGTAGCCCATACTTCTCTGCTGCCCCTTACTCTGCTAAAGTTCCTGTAGCCCATACTTCTCTGCTGCCCCTTACTCTGCTAAAGTTCCTGTAGCCCATACTTCTCTGCTGCCCCTTACTCTGCTAAAGTTCCTGTAGCTCATACTTCTCTGCTGCCCCTTACTCTGCTAAAGTTCCTGTAGCCCATACTTCTCTGCTGCCCCTTACTCTGCTAAAGTTCCTGTAGCCCATACTTCTCTGCTGCCCCTTACTCTGCTAAAGTTCCTGTAGCCCATACTTCTCTGCTGCCCCTTACTCTGCTAAAGTTCCTGTAGCCCATACTTCTCTGCTGCCCCTTACTCTGCTAAAGTTCCTGTAGCCCATACTTCTCTGCTGCCCCTTACTCTGCTAAAGTTCCTGTAGCCCATACTTCTCTGCTGCCCCTTACTCTGCTAAAGTTCCTGTAGCCCATACTTCTCTGCTGCCCCTTACTCTGCTAAAGTTCCTGTAGCCCATACTTCTCTGCTGCCCCTTACTCTGCTAAAGTTCCTGTAGCTCATACTTCTCTGCTGCCCCTTACTCTGCTAAAGTTCCTGTAGCTCATACTTCTCTGCTGCCCCTTACTCTGCTAAAGTTCCTGTAGCTCATACTTCTCTGCTGCCCCTTACTCTGCTAAAGTTCCTGTAGCTCATACTTCTCTGCTGCCCCTTACTCTGCTAAAGTTCCTGTAGCCCATACTTCTCTGCTGCCCCTTACTCTGCTAAAGTTCCTGTAGCCCATACTTCTCTGCTGCCCCTTACTCTGCTAAAGTTCCTGTAGCCCATACTTCTCTGCTGCCCCTTACTCTGCTAAAGTTCCTGTAGCCCATACTTCTCTGCTGCCCCTTACTCTGCTAAAGTTCCTGTAGCCCATACTTCTCTGCTGCCCCTTACTCTGCTAAAGTTCCTGTAGCCCATACTTCTCTGCTGCCCCTTACTCTGCTAAAGTTCCTGTAGCTCATACTTCTCTGCTGCCCCTTACTCTGCTAAAGTTCCTGTAGCCCATACTTCTCTGCTGCCCCTTACTCTGCTAAAGTTCCTGTAGCCCATACTTCTCTGCTGCCCCTTACTCTGCTAAAGTTCCTGTAGCCCATACTTCTCTGCTGCCCCTTACTCTGCTAAAGTTCCTGTAGCCCATACTTCTCTGCTGCCCCTTACTCTGCTAAAGTTCCTGTAGCCCATACTTCTCTGCTGCCCCTTACTCTGCTAAAGTTCCTGTAGCCCATACTTCTCTGCTGCCCCTTACTCTGCTAAAGTTCCTGTAGCTCATACTTCTCTGCTGCCCCTTACTCTGCTAAAGTTCCTGTAGCCCATACTTCTCTGCTGCCCCTTA
>JAWQFJ010003002.1:45000-68488 GCA_034096865.1 Theodoxus fluviatilis | reverse complement strand
CATGCTGACCCGCCCCCTGCTCCTGTGCACATACCAAATTATAATCTCGACAAGAGACCTTTTGGTGCAATGGGACAGTTGATTCGGTACACGAGTGACCGAGGGCCATAGGCACCCTGTCGAACTAGAGTGGGTGGAGAGACGGAGATGATCGGAAGGAGATAGGACAGGCCCAATGGAGCGTTTGTTTTGCTTGGTGAACCCATTAACTGGGATTGACGTAAAGGTCGGCCGGCGCAGGTACGGGAGAAATAAGCCAGACAGACAGCCCCGTGTCTAGAGTTGACTCTTCCAGCTACCCGGGAGGTGAAGACACTTAGAGAATGGGCCACTCCTTCAGTTTTGCCACCATATCTCACGTAGTCCACTACCCCTTGGGGGGTAGTCGTAGGGCAGAAAAGGGGGACTTTCTGCTCCATATCGTTTTTTATGATCCTCCCTCCTGCCAGCACCCTCCCCCCCACACACACACCCTCCTAGTTCGATTTCCCTGTCTTAAAGTCAGCCCCAACCTCTATCTCCCGCCACACAGATATCCCTATCTTCATCTCCTCCCTTTCTTCACCCCCTCCCCTGCTCCCACCCCCACCCCCGAACATAGTCCACACCTCTCATTTCCATTCCTTTCTCACCTCTGCGTGTGGGTCCTTTCTGCTTCTGGGTTTACGACTCTGGTGGGTCAAGTACCGCCATATCAGGCTTTGAATGCCATTCCCTGGCAGGGAAGCCTCAGTTGTGTCTTTGGAGTTAGTCGTGCAGACAGCCTGTCTGGATTCTGACGCTTCAGGTGTCTGAAGACAGGGGATGAGACACTAAAATGATCCCAAAAGACCAGCCAATAGAAACCGAGGGGAAAAGTTAGGCGAATCAGAGGACAATATTGGCTTCTATTCATAAAAACTTCTTCAGACAGAAAGTTAAATCCGTGACCGAACCTCCCAAAATGAGTCGGTCCATACCTTCGGCGAAGTTCCGAGTATTGTATCGTTTCAACGTGCAATAAATTTCCCTTCACAATGTTAGTTACTAAAGTCATTATGCTTTGCGGAGTAGTTGACAGTTTGTGCCGTTTCTAATACACATGGACTGAAAACGGTAATTTACAATTTTAGAATATAATTAGAAAACGGGTTTCTAAATGTGGGGATAGGACATTTATGAACCTGTTTGTTTTCTCCAGAAAACAAACAGATTTATTGGTTTCTAGCTCAAAGGAATTCCGTCATTTGCAAAACAGTCATGCTCACATAGCTGAGTCTCCCTTTACATATTGACACCAAACACTACGAGGGTTCCTTTGCAAGGTGAGCAGAATCGACGTAATGACAAGATGGGACGTTACGTAATTAGACGCACTGCTTGATTTGAAAAATGTACGGTCTTCCCGTAGACGTGAAAAACAACCATTCATCGACAGACGTGAAACCCGGAACCCGCATAGTAAATGTAGTGATGGTTCAACTTTCAGAATCAAGTAAAACTTTCTGATGTGACCCCCATCAGCGCAGATCCTTTTGTATCGCAATTGAACAAGTGTCAGATCGACTCAGTTGGGAGGATCGAACAAAAGTAGTGTTTGTTTCCGTTGGAAGCTTAAATTTACGTCCGTCAAAGACACGTACCTCACTGAATTGTAAATGTGACCTAACTAATTACAACTGGTATTGCTCGAATGAGTGTTGAGTACTATGTTCATCTCTAAATTTCAATACTAGAGTCCTTAATATACCTATCGATACTAGTCTCCTGCACGAGAAGGGCGGCATATCAAATTAATTGAATTTAGATATAGAGAGTTCTGCTATCAACACACCACTCCACATTGCAGTCTCCTGCTGAAGACTGCATGGAAGTTATCGCACTTATTACCCCAGTCTTTGGTTCGCCTATCACCCCTTTCTTTCCTCGTCCTCTTTCTCTCGCAGTCATTTCCCCAACCCAGAAAGATCTCCCTGACCTCCACCTCATCTCGTCCTCTCTTTCCCTCGCAGTCATGTCCCCAACCCAGAAAGTTCTCCCTGGCCTCCACCTCATGCTGCTCTGCCCGGAGGCATGGGAATCGTGGCTGAGGGATGTGTGTATGTGCGAGAGAGAGAGAGAGAGAGAGAGAGAGAGAGAGAGAGAGTGAGAGACAGAGAGAGAGAGAGAGGGTGGGGGGGAAGGGATTGAATAGGGCTGGCTGCTAATCGGTAGCTGATCGCCACTGTGAAAGGCAAGGAAAGGACAGGACGTGGGCAGACGTGCCATCGCGCACTGTGGACCTCTGATGGTCGAGTGGTCTTTGAAGCTGGACAATTTGGCAGTCCCCCAACACGGGGAATTCCTATGACTGTTTCATATGATACTATCTACATGTAAATGAAACATGTTTCATTGCGTAAACTTTTTCATTTTACGTGTCGAAGGTGGTGGTGGTGGTTATGACTATGACGATGATGATGGTGATAAAGGAACCAGAGGTCATATTAGCGCTCCATTCTTCAAAGGGACGCAGATATGTTTAGATCGTAATGATAGAGAATATCGGTCAAGTCATCTCGAGCATGGACTGAACCACGGCACCTAATCACTTTGCACAAATGTCATCAGGTCAAGCTGTTACGCCACATCCCGATCTTAAAAAAGCTACGTTCTTTAGCGTAGCTAGTCGTTCGCCTGCGATTAATTAACGCACTCTTGCAGGGGAGGTAATGTGACTGCTCTGTGGGAGGTATAATTCTAATAGAGAAACACATTAAGGGTGTTGACAATCGTGCAAGACGATTGCGTGCCGTGGTTCAATCCCTGCTCGGGATGGCTTGACTGTTATTCTTCATGCTGCTGCTGCTGCTGCTGCTGCTGATGATGATGGTGATGCTACTGCTGCTGCTACTGCTGCTGCTGCTGCTGCTGCTGCTGCTGCTGCTGCTGATGATGATGATGATGACGACGACGACGTCGATGACGACGATGGTGATGTCTGTGACGTGGTAACGATAATCTCGATAGTGGCAAGACGTAAAGGAGTGTAAGATATTGACGCTATGACTGCAAGTTTACTTCATTCTTTCTCGTCTTTTGTTTTTCAAATAACATTGGGGGGAGGGGGGGAGGACCCTGGCAATCCCAGACAGCATCACTGAATTATTCTGGAGGTGTAATCTTTACAGCAAAGTCAAGATTCACACGCGACAAGACTGTGTGACATTGCACGTAGTTGTGACCGTGCTCGACAAACAATGCTACAGAACGTAAAATGACAAATTGGTATATTTCAACCACAGTGCTATTTATCTATTTATTTACGCAAATTTTAGGGGGTGGGGGGTGGGGTGGGGAAAGTATGTTCATTGAGGAAATCTGTAATGTTTGCATGTACAATGTATGCAACTTAGTGCGCTGATAACTTTACTCAGTATTTTCTCAAAAAATGTTTTCCCCACTTTCGGTTGTCTCTCACGCACAGCCTCATTTGTCTGCAGACATATATTCCGTCTCTTCATTCTTGGCTTGTCTCTTGTTCCCTGGCACTTCTCATGTAGCACCCTGGTTTCTTTCAGGGCATGTTGCATCTTTCTGCATGAATTATCAAAGCGTTGGGGGATTTCAGAATCGGACACTAGGGCTGGCTTCCAGTTGGAAGCCGGATCGCTGCATTTTTGTTCTGAGAGAGAAGTTAGTCCAGTATGAATTGTGGCCGTTGGCGCAGTGGCATCATCAGTGTATTCCATGTATGAAAGACCAGTCACCGTGGTCGGGAAAGCAGTCAGCATATTTCAGCAAAAGTCTATGGCGCATTTGTTAATTAAGCAACAATGAAACTGAGGACCTGATTTAATTCAGTGACTATCTAAATGACCAGCTAAAATAAGCATTCGCAGTCATTATGGGATGTCTGAAGAATTTATTAGAATGCACCACTACATTTCGTTCTTAGAGATGAAATGTCTTCATGTCTGATTCAACGATTCCCGTTCAGTACCACTAACAAAATCTGAACCCGAGGGCAACAAGCATATGGACCAATTGCACCACACAATACCTAAGTAAATCCTGCATATTGAATGCATCGTAGTTATTTCGGAGCCAACATCGTCATCAGGCAAATACTAAAAACACTAAGAAGGAAGAGAGCATTTTACTGCCTACCAGACCAATCTCTGGCCTTGAGACTGTCTGACATGGTAAACAAACTGCTGATCTTTCATGTTCATCACAAAGCCTAAATCCAATGTTGATGTGCTAGAGGGTTCTTTGGCGTCCACGACAACAATGTCTTGTTGAATTAAACAGGGATAAGATCTGCCGTACACCTCTATTGCTACAAAAGATTTTGATTTGAGGTCAGGCCGAGGGGAACAGAAAAGCTTGTCCTCGAACACAGGTCAAGTGAGATGTTAATCGCATTAGTTTTGTATGTCCTGTTCCTTTGTCGTGTCTGAGGTCCGGGTTCTTACCCTTTTGACGAGATTTTCTTTCTCTCGCCCCCGGGCAGGTTGCTAACATCAGCCTCTACGCCGTCAGGATTGGTGCCAAACGAAACGCAGCATGCCTTGGTGGAACGTGGTCAAACAAAGACACACGCTTTGGAGTAAGGCCACTGCTTGAGGTCATTTCAGTGTCTTCTGGTTTTAAGAGAAGTACGTCCGACAACACCCTCATCTATGTATTGTAGTGAATCTACGCCTCCTGCAGCAGTAGGATGTGAGTCAAGCTGATGTAACATCATCAAAGCGGAGAGATTTAGCCATTGGCTAGGGATATACGGCCCTGCCCAATCAATGAAGAAAAGCACAAAAGGGCTTTTGTGTCTTAACATCCCCAGGGTACACTGCATCGCAACCATCCACATCACTACTGTCAAGGTCCAGAAGCATGCACTATTGCAACTTCACGCTGAGAGTTGAAATAAGACACCCAAGGTTGCGACATAAAATGGGAATAGAGTGGGGAAATGAGGTGTGAGAGAAGCAACTGCGACTGATACAGTTCGACCATACTATTCTGCAAAAGCCTGTTTGTCCACCATCCAGACAATTCCTCTCTATGTCATATCAGCAACCGTAGTTCCATTTGTGGAATTGTATAAAAGCGTAGGTCTACTCGCTGTATATTTGATAAACTCATTCTTTCTTGTTCAGTAATATGTTACTTCATTTTACTGATCCATAGTTGTTGGTTGCCGTATTCATCTTTTAGGAACCTTCTGCCTTTTTGGGGGGGGGCATGATTTCATAACGAATTGATAAGTGTTCTATTTCCAGAAAACACAAAAGAAACGATTACTTCAATCAACCACTTTTGCTCACACGCTAGCCTCTGCGGCGTGTCGGAAGAAGGCATTTTGTCGATCAGCTGGGGTAGGTCGATGAGGCCTGGAAAAATCTATGGGCAGTATTGACCGAGCCATTGTAATCTACTGGTTATCGAACCCTGGCCTACGCGGTTCCAGAGAACAAAGCGCACTCTTCTCTGTGAGCCGTTGGTCCAGAACAGGACTTCCATATTTTTAGATTGGCCAGGAGGTCATAGAGTCCGGCTGGACCAATAGTTTGAAGAGCTGCCCACACTGTCGCAGAACATATCGATTGTCTCGTATTTGGGACTATTTGTCGCCTGATTTATCGGTCAAAAGCTATGTGGATCATGAATTCCTTTCCTGACTAATGCAGAGGAATGGGAAACAAGGAAGAGTAAACGTTTCTCACTGCGAGAGAAACGAGTGGAGACGATGATTATGTTAAAGCATGTACAGCTGTAGAGTTGCAAGTATAATTAAAATACGTCACCGTTCAATGTTCGCGCCATGCAGGCTTCTAAAGCATACGTCCTGTAAGAGAGCACATCATTGTTGCTTTTTGTTTGAAATAGTAAACAAAGACGATGTTACTGACCTTGCAGTTTACAGCTACCTAAGGCCTAAGCTACCTAGGGCCTACCTGTTATTACCTCCCTGCCTCCATTCCAGGTAAAGGTTTTAATTTGCATCACCGGTTTCTCTGAGAAGCGACTGACTTTTGTTTTGTAGTATGAATTGTGGAGACGCTGATGAAATGGAAAAAAAGAATCGAAGTGATAGATCTCAAAGTCTAACGTTTACTCTTTGATGAAACAAATAATGGCCGTCACTGATCCTCCACCGCTCAACGTCTCGGGGCACATACATGTGGGAGACTTTCTACCCGACTGCCAAGAGGAAGAAAAGAAGGATAAACTGAGAACTGGGCCTTGCTTATCGAACCATAGAAAGAGTGTGGATTGAGTACACATTTCCCCTGGAACCCTTTCGCTATCACGCCTGCAGTCATTGACCTCGCTGTGGGCAAGCCAGGTAGGTTCCCACTATGAAGACCAGGAGCTGAGGCACTTGAATGTTTGAAGAATACTTCCCACGCCTGTCAAACGAAGAGATGGTCACTTCAAGGTGTTACGCGCCTGTTAAGTATGGTTTTCAAGTGTTTTTACACTTTACCTCCTTCACATTGATCAAACTGGGGCGCGCTGCGTAGCCTACCTAGTTGGCGAAGAATTTCTCGCGAACCAGGCCGAGACGAGGCGGGTCACTAGGCAACGGCATAATCAATTTCCAAGGCGAAAGCCCGAGAGAACATGGCTGCGTCCTGGAAACCTGCTGGGGAAGTTTATTTTGGATGTTTTATGCTTGAATGTTGACAAATACAGGAATAATGTATGCTGTCGTCTGAATAGTTTTCGTCAGTAACCTGCTGGAAGTTGTGGATTTATTAATGTTCTCCAGGCCTTCTTCCGTCAACAACATTGACTATCTCTTTCCGTGTTACACTGCCGTGGGACACTGACAAAAACAACAAAAGTGGAACGAAGGACATATCATTCTCGATACACTTGCGAAGTGTCACAACAATATTTTGATGAGCTCTTTTACCTCTTTTCCCCACCTATCATCTTCTTCGCCTCCGCGAAACGCCAGGGTCGCTCACAACCATCGATTACCCGTGACAGTTAGGACGACAAGCCATGGCAGGCAGAACCTATTGATCCATCAAAGGATGGCCATCATCGCCTTGCGCGTGTGCGTTACAGAAACTAGAAACCCCACGGTGCAGAGCAAGCTCGAAAACAAAAGGTCCCTGTTGAAGAAGCGCACACCTTCAGATAAATGGGCCACCTACACAAAGGAGTCTATGACGTTCGCCAACGTTGACCGAACTGCTGTTGGCTGTGCAAACGCAGTCAAGTGTTTGACAGGACAGAATACTCACTCTGTGTTTGCAGTCACGCAAGGTGATATTGATCAGGGTTGCTAATCACAATGGATGAGGAGCGGACGACTTTGAAGCAGAACAGTTTGTTATTTGAGATCAATACGTGAACGGCTTTTAAAGGTCTGGAAAACAATCGTTGACTCTTATTGCCATTAAATTCCCTCCCCTGAATGTTCTCCTCTAATGCATTATGTTCTGCGTGATATCTCTTCTAGATAGTCTTTGACAGAGACAATTTACAATAAGCCAAGTAACCAATTTTTGGTGTGCTTTAATTTTTTAGATACTGTCAATATAGACGATTTTAATGAGTAGAATCCTGATTCATATTTTTAAATCCCAACATTTTAAAGCATCAGTCATTGTTAGATGCAAGCTTTTGTTTTTGTCAAATTCGAGATAGCAGAAAAATACTGTGCAACAAGTATTTAGAACACAGATCAAGAAACATTAAGTGTTAGCAGAACATGCAAAGCCAGTACTTCGTTTCAGGGAGGCGAGACAGAGTGATCCCACCTGCCATGTCACAGAGTACACTCCATGCCATCATGAAAGGACGTCTCCACAAATCATCTTGATCCATGGCGAACCTTCTCGTGAATCTTTTTACACGGTGCCGTGTCGATTCTTTGGCCGCAGACCGGCTGTCAAGACACTCGCTCTTGGTCAGTATCGGCGAGCTTAGTGTTCTACGCTTGGAGTCTCCTTGACACATCCATAGATGATAGGCTTTGCTATGCTCTGTCATGCTGTGCTGTGCTGTGCTATGCTATGCTCCGCCATGCTATGCAATGCCAGACTAGATTATGCTATACTATGCTCTGCTGTGCTGTGCTATGCTGTGGTCTGCTATGCTAGTCTATGTTATGCTATGCTGTGCTGTGCTATGCTAAGTTCTGCCATTGCCGTGTCCTGCAATACCATGCCTTGCTATGCCGTGCTGTGGTATGCCATGCTATGCTACACTATGCCATGCTATGCCGTGCTGTGATATGCCATGCTATGCTACACTATGCCTTGCTATGCCGTGCTGTGGTATGCCATGCTATGCTACACCATGCCTTGCTATGCCGTGCTGTGGTATGCCATGCTATGCTACACTATGCCATGCTCTGCTGTGCTGTGCTATGCTGTGGTCTGCTATGCTAGTCTATGCTATGCTATGCTGTGCTGTGCTATACTAAGTTCTGCTATTGCCGTGTCCTGCAATGCCATGCCTTGCTATGCCGTGCTTGGTATGCCATGCTATGCTACACTATGCCATGCTATGCCGTGCTGTGGTATGCATTGCTATGCTACACTATGCCATGCTATGCCGTGCTGTGGTATGCCATGCTATGCTACACTATACCATGCTATGCCGTGCTGTGGTATGCCATGCTATGCTACACCATGCCTTGCTATGCCGTGCTGTGGTATGCCATGCTATGCTACACTATGCCATGCTATGCCGTGCTGTGGTATGCCATGCTATGCTACACTATGCCATGCTATGCCGTGCTGTGGTATGCCATGCTATGCTACACCATGCCTTGCTATGCCGTGCTGTGGTATGCCATGCTATGCTACACTATGCCATGCTATGCCGTGCTGTGGTATGCCATGCTATGCTACACTATGCCATGCTATGCCGTGCTGTGGTATGCCATGCTATGCTACACCATGCCATGCTATGCCGTGCTGTGGTATGCCATGCTATGCTACACCATGCCTTGCTATGCCATGCTGTGGTATGCCATGCTATGCTATATCATGCCATGCTATGCCGTGCTGTGGTATGCCATGCTAAGCTACACCATGCTATGCTATGCCATGCTGTGGTATGCCATGCTATGCTACACTAAGCCATGCTATGCTACACCATGCCTTGCTATGCCGTGTTGTGGTATGCCATGCTATGCTACACTATGCCATGCTATGCCGTGCTGTGGTATGCCATGCCCTGCTACACTATGCCATGCTATGCCGTGCTGTGGTATGCCATGCTAGGCTACACCATGCCTTGCTATGCCGTGCTGTGGTATGCCATGCTATGCTACACCATGCCTTGCTATGCCGTGCTGTGGTATGCCATGCTATGCTACACTATGCCATGCTATGCCGTGCTGTGGTATGCCATGCTATGCTACACTATGCCATGCTATGCCGTGCTGTGGTATGCCATGCTAGGCTACACCATGCCTTGCTATGCCGTGCTGTGGTATGCCACGCTATGCTACACTATGCCATGCTATGCCGTGCTGTGGTATGCCATGCTATGCTACACTATGCCATGCTATACCGTGCTGTGGTATGCCATGCTATGCTACACCATGCCATGCTATGCCGTGCTGTGGTATGCCATGCTATGCTACACTATGCCATGCTATGCCGTGCTGTGGTATGCCATGCTATGCTACACCATGCCATGCTATGCCGTGCTGTGGTGTGCCATGCTATGCTACACCATGCCATGCTATGCCGTGCTGGGGTATGCCATGCTATGCTACACCATACCATGCTATGCTACGTTATGGGCGATATTCGTGCCTCTCTTTGCTTCTCCCCGTTCAGGACTTGACCTGGGTATCCGTGAAGATGTTTTGTAGAGCGAATAACCCTGAATGCAACCGTGAGGCAGCCTCGGAATGGAATGTTCCCCATAGAAATTGAGGCGGCATTGGTTTTTTTACTGAGGCTCTTGTGTGTGTGTGTGTGTATATATGCGCGACACCAGGTATGATAAGTGTGTGGCTCTATGGCTGAGCGCTTGTCCTGCCGTCGATAGTGGGTGCGGCGTTGGAGGCTGTGCGGTTCGTGGAGTTGCATTACTGTGCAAGGTGCTTAACTCACTCTGCTTCTTTCCACCCAGGAGTAAAACGGGGTACCTGTGAGGGCAGCGATGGCACTTTGCAGTGGGGCTCAGCCTCGTATGCCGTCTTGAGCCCGCATCACGTTGGGGTACTCTCCAGGGAGCGGAGTTGTTGCCGATGTCTGATTTTGGGGCCTTATCTGTCGGTGACTGCGTCTGTCCTCAGGTCCCAGTGAAGGATTGATCGAGCGATCTAGTAATCAGGCGTGTGATATGGTGCACCTATCACCAAATGTATTGTAAATCTACTGTGTTCATCCTCTACCGAAATATCCTTGCTTGTGTTTCTTCCCACCCCCTATCCTGTGTGTCAGACCTCTCTCCAGTCAGATTGGATGAGGCAGGATGGGGGTTGGGAAGAAACACAACCAAGGATATTTCAGTAGAGGATGAACATAGTAGATCTACAATACACTTGGTGATAGGCGCACCATATCACTAGGTGTAAAGTGCAAAGCGGTTTGAGGCCCAGATCCAGATGATAAGTTGCTGCATAAAAATAACATCTTTTTCTCCGGGGATCGATCAGACCGCCCAGTAACCGGGGATAAAGTGTTTGTTGAAAAGTCACCACATGAAACGCCATTTCCTTCCGTGCTAAATGATGAGTTTGATTAAGCTCTTGATACTTTTGAAAGCGTTTTCCTACATATTTAAAAAATATAGAATTCAATCACCAAAGACGACACCGAAAACACGGGTAAGTTTGGGAAGAAACACAACCAAGGATATTTCAGTAGAGGATGAACATAGTAGATCTACAATACACTTGGTGATAGGCGCACCATATCACTAGGTGTAAAGTGCAAAGCGGTTTGAGGCCCAGATCCAGATGATAAGTTGCTGCATAAAAATAACATCTTTTTCTCCGGGGATCGATCAGACCGCCCAGTAACCGGGGATAAAGTGTTTGTTGAAAAGTCACCACATGAAACGCCATTTCCTTCCGTGCTAAATGATGAGTTTGATTAAGCTCTTGATACTTTTGAAAGCGTTTTCCTACATATTTAAAAAATATAGAATTCAATCACCAAAGACGACACCGAAAACACGGGTAAGTTTTGGTAAAGCAAGCTTTATGACAAAACATGGAATGGAATGGTGCTGGCGCGATGGAGTTTTTCTTTCGACTCGACTGCCCATATATCTCAAAAGTGTTCCCTTGCTGGTACAGCCAGCACCAGACTGTAGTGACCTTGGCACTACCTAGGCAGTAACAGGGTCTCATTCACAGGTCTGGAGGAGGGGTGAGGGCTGAAGAGGAAGGGGGGACAGGGGGTCATTGGGCGGATCATGGTCTCATGACCCCTGGTTGACACTGTCGGCCATTGAGGGACAAGATTTGTTGCTTGGCTGATTCGGCAAACCTCTTCGGGATTTTGTCCGCTCACAGTAAATGTTGTTGTTGGTGGAGGAATATACCTCCTCGGTAACCCAAAGGAAATCCGGAAAAGCTTTTTTAAGTTTCGCTGCCTCCCCGAGGCAGTGGGAGATGAATTTATTCGGCGCAATAAAAAGTGCGATGCGGCGTGTTTATTCTGCAGTGGGGGGTTGTCATTACCGCCTCCCCGAGGCAGTGGGAGATGAATTTATTCGGCGCAATAAAAAGTGCGATGCGGCGTGTTTATTCTGCAGTGGGGGGTTGTCATTACCGACGCCTTGAAGTTGAAAAGATGTTGCTCTTGTTGTGCCCTACGATTCTCACCCGCAGGCAAGGCTGTTGCCACCGAAAAGATAGGTGCTTTTTAAAACAGGGCTGCTTTTGCAGGATAGGGTGGTCCTTTTGTGTTTCATTAGATGTAAAACTTATTTGAAGGAAATACTCCTCGAGGAGTAACTGCGGGAGCTTCTTTTGACAGAGCATTCTCATTCAGGTGTTTTTGTCAGGGTCACCGTTGATATACATGTACACCGAAACTTTAGGTTTGCCTTCGTGCCGAGAAGTTTTCCGTACTCTCATTTTGGGAGGAAACGATGGTATTGAGAATGAGAGAATTTAGGATAGGACTGGTTTCTATGAATTGGTCTGTTTACGTACCGTACCGCACTTATAATAGTAGAGTCTTTGTGTCCACCCTACTCCACCCCCACCCCTCTTTACTTATTCACTCGCAGGGACTTTGACACAGAAATATGGATGAAGTAGAATGTGTACTAGAAAAGTGTATAATAATCAATTTCCTTTTTAAAAATTATTGTCGTCATCGACGTAGTTGTCGTCGTTCTCGTCGTCTCTGGCGACGTTGATGTCACACCATTCATATATTTTATGACCAAAAAAGGTAATTGTATATTTTTTGTTTAAATTGGTTTCCCTCACCCATTCATGACTGATTTTAATAAATCGGATCATTGTTGGCAGTTTGATCATTCAGCTAAAGATTTATGTAAGAATCGTCACAGCCTTCAATTGTCGCAAACACTTGCTGTTATGTGTGCGAGATTAAGCAAAATGGACTGTCTCCGTTTTGAGCAATATCCCCATTATTCGCAAAAATTAAATATTATCGTGTACATTAACAACAACAATAACAATAACAACTACAACCCACCAATAAATAAACAAAAACGTTTGGACCTGTAGATGACTAGAGTTGGCTCTTTTAAAATCTTTTTGGTTGTACAATGAACTCGCTGAAAAGTCTACAAGAATAACATTGATTCTGTACCAATTGTTTCGTGTAATTTGCTTTGTAACAATCACATTGTAATCTTTAGATCGTGTTCATTATGATAAACAAATTTAGAGGAAACAATTTTCTTGTTTTATTCTAATGTGTGTATCCATAGTCTTCACTCCGTTTCTGCTATGCTCCCATGCTCGGACCTCACTTAACTCAGAATAAACACCTTCACATTGCCAGTCCGTATTCGATCCTGTCCCAATACACTAATCCCCGATATAGAGAAGGGCGAGAGGAGAGGCGGTTCTTTGCACTCCACCATAAAGCGCGCAGAAGGAGGCTAAATATTGACGAGCGCTGTTTGCATCTGGCCGATCCCCATGACCTAGGTCTGCCCCCAGGTAGAACTCGTGGGTTCCTGGACGTCAACAAGCTCCCATTTCGATGGCTATCAGTCCGGCTCACAATAAAGCACTGGGGATTTACACACCTCGCTGTAAATGCGAGCCCCCTCACCAACGCATCTGACGTGCAGCCTCCGAGATATCTTCCCACATTATCTGATGGCTACGAGTCTGGAAGCTTTCACCAACTGGATCCATACTCCAAAACTCGACCATGCCATGATGATATCGAGCTACAGCCTTCGCAAGCCACAGGTCGTCGACTGCACTGAAGTCGTCCTCTTGGACAATCTCGAAGTGTAAGGGTTAGAGGGTTACACCCAAGATCGCCTTTGTGTTGCGTTAGGTTACACCATTGTTTCTTGTAGTCAACGAAATGCGTTCCAGAGCTGCTGTGACATCAACAGGATTTAGTGTGCACTATGTCGAATGGAATCGTTGTCGTAGATGTCCAACGAGCAGCCAGTGACCTTACAGCTGTTTGTGGAAGTTTCAGGATCTCCTGGCAATGTTGGCCATGTGCTTCAGCAACTGTATGTAAAAGAAATACAACTGAGCAAAAGTAATACATAGTTTCATCTTGTATTCAAATTTATTAAACTCTGGATTTTCTCTTTATTTTTCCCGACCAGAATCAGCAAAGAAAACGTATGTTCATGTATGTCAGATCATCCTGACCTTATTCCCACCATGAGCAGAAACGCTCTAGGCTGTCAACAGTCACCAGCAATGCCCATCCTTCTGACGAGGGTCATCACCTGGTAAACCCAAACACCTAGACGTCCTGACTACTGCGTCCTGCTGGGCCAGTTGAAAGCAGCGACCGGTCAGCGTGCCTGGTCAGCGTGTCTACGTGCTCCACAGTGGATCTCACTGCCTGCCATGCCTCGACAATGGCTTCTGTCGGCCCTTAGACTGGTCATGTTAGCTCAGTCGGGGCTCCCACCTCTGATTAGCTCTCCATTGAGTACCGCCTCCGTGCCTCCTGCTGGCAGAGGACTAATTGTGCTGAAGCTCAGTCGCGAAACTCCAGGAATCCTGACCTTTGGGAACATAAAAGCCAGCCCACAACAACAGGTGTCACTCCGAATTTAAAGTCCTTATTCTTCATGTTTTTATCATGCAGACGTTTTCAGGCCAACGCCCTTCCCCCGTCATCGCACGACTTCTTTTAAAAGAGCCCCTTTGCGCAGGTTTCCTGATCTCGAAAAGAAGCTATTATTTGAGTTTCATCCTCCATACTGCTATAAGCACATCAGCCGGATGAATGAAGTTAGTAAGGACAGGCTCACTAAGGAGCCCCAAAATGTTGTCAACAGATGGGTGTATTCATGAAAGTTACCTGTAACGACAAGTCCTGCTTTTGAGTGTTTACATAAACTTTTTCGGTAGATTCATTTATGCTGCGACAATTATATCGAAGTGAATCCCTTCAACTAGTTGCAGTGCTAATTAAAACGGGGACGCTTAAATCTTCTCACAAGGGTGAAGTAATATTTGAGAAGACGACAAGGACAAATGCTCTCATACGATGTAGCTCCCTGTTCTACAACTTTGAGGAATATAATTCCGAAAGCTGGGGTGGGTTGGGAATGGAAGTCGCTGTAGCCGACAAATAGTGTTGCAGGTAGAATAATGATGTAAAGGAATTCACATTGTAGTCTTTGCTTATCATCCATTCATGAGCCTCGATCGACTTTTACCTGTCATGCCCTTTCACACTGAGCCAACAGACTGATCTCCAAATAGCAGCTGATGACACAAACATACAGGAGAACAGATAGGGGTCATTGCCAGACTAATTACAACACTATTTTATTAGTCCCTGGACGATTCAGCCTTTTGGCAGCTCGCAACAGCATTGAGGGTGGATGATGCTACAATGCACCTTCTCAACTTTTACAGTGATTCCAGTTTACCCAAGGCAAAACGAGCCGAGCGCCTCCCCAAGGGTGCAGGTCTATGATCCGTGTAGCATTTTAAGACCGCACCTGCAAGCCTCAAGCGACCACAAGGTGAGCGCCTAGCTGAGCCACCGGAATTTTCAATATATCTTGAGTGAATCTAACTGCCGGACGAAATCTACGTTCAGAAAAGGAAGTTAAGACATGAAATGCTCCCAAAATGCTTTATTGCAGACGTCGCAGAGACACGTATTTCTTCATTCTCAGGGTTCTGATTGCTTGTTCTGCCCTTTCAATGACCTGGCTAGGTAGAGGCCGCTTTATAGGCTCCTAGCGCTCCTTACGTCTGCCACCAAGAGCTAAATGTGGACTTCGAGCATGACGGAGTCATAAACTGCGGCCATGTTCGAGCTTGAAAGAGATGTTTCTAGAGCGGATATGAGCATGGCAACCCCAATCTTAGTGTATTCGAGTATACAGTGGTCACCATAATCATGGTAAATCGTTGTCGCAGGAATGTTCGCGGCTGTTCGTGGAGGATTTGGCGCCACGTCTCACAAATGGTTTCGATGAAGCGCATAGACGCCTGGCAAAAGTTCTGAACTTGAGTTACTCTGGTGGAAAACTTTCATGTATGTAGTCATTTTATGTTCGTATTTTTTGTCGACACACAAATCTGTGGTTTGATGTAGACCGTCATGCTATGCAAGCGTAGTGTTGCTTCTCATCACAGCATTTTAGTTAAAAGCAGTTGATGTCAAAAGCTTTACACTATAGTGGAAGGTGTATTTTGATATCAAAGTATATCCTTAAGCAGAAAAACAAGGGACGAGAAAGTGAAAAAAGGCAACAACAAATTTAATGAACATGATTTGCATGAGGCTGAAATATGGCATCTTCAATTACGGACAGAAAAACGCGAATAATTTGAATAGAAAAATTATTTAAGCTTGGAAAGCCTACCTTTTGAGTAACTGTTAAAGGTCATTTCAAAAGCCAGGACACATCCACCGTAAATTCCAGACAGTCACGTTGTGAACGAGGAAACAGGAAAGACCGAAACTTCGTGACCCAGAGTGCTTCAGTTGGAGGCGAGATTAAGATCGTTACGTCAGCACGCGACTGTTTTTAGTAAAATGTCTCACCATCTACTTTCCCGCCTCTGCAGAAATGTTCCATTAATAAAGACAGATCGTTGCTTTGTAAGAATACCGACATTTCCAAGGATGTTGTCACATTCTGAATAAGATAATGTGACCAAACTTGTAAAAACAAAAGTGATATATTCCACGCAGTTTTGGTTTCAACAACTTTGGATACTGCCTTACGTACTCCGTGACTGTTGCCGCAGACTGCAACAAACTCAGATGAAAACGGCAAATTACCGAGGCACACCTGACGTGAACCGGGTTGTTGGATACGCTCTGCTTTTCCTGACTGCTAAAAAGGGATCAGCTTCAGTGCACTCTTTACCGTTGGATCCTGAAGCGCCAAGGAATTGTTAAAGAGAGATTCCCATAGCCAAGTTTACTCTGACTCAAGCTCCCAATGAGTCATGAAAAATGAATGACAATAATTACAAAGACTTCATGCACTCGTTTGACTCAGGTAAAGTATGTCCATCCAAATGGTCGAACTGGAATGCAGTGGAGGAAGAAGAGGTTGACTGGGTTTCTATTGGATCCCAACAGTGAACAAACAAAGGCTCACTGCACTTGTTTGACTGCATGGTAAGCTTTCATCCCATTGCATGAACCTGGGGCCCGATGAGAAAGAAAGACAAAGAAATGTACTAACCTAGTCGTCAGTGGGATTTGGTTCAGTCCAACCATTAAAAAAGTGTGAAAAATATATTATTTTCTTGACAACAACATTGTACTGATGAACTCTAGTGCAAAATATTAATAAAATTAAAAACATTGTACTTTCCTCCTTTTGTCTCTCATATTCGAAGGTAATATGCAGCAATTTTGTCACATTGACAAAACTTAATTTCCAAATAATTTTGTTCATTTAAAATTATAATGAGAAGGAAGTAAGAAATTGTTTTAAAATGAAACTCATGTTTGTGTGGCAAAGTTAATGTACGAGAAAATCGGTGGGGCTTTTGATGAAAATTTAACGAGCATTGAAGAATGTAGCTGCGGATGTCGCCTCGTGTGTGTTCGTTGTTGTTACTGTCTGTGTTCATGTTTGTCCACTAGCTCGTTTATTTATGTTTTACTTAGCCCAACAAGACACGTATGAAAAAACAAATGGACAACAGCAGTCTCGTCAGATATCTAGCCCACAAATAAGAAGGATTTGTCCACTTTCACACAGTCATATCTTTTTTCAAAGATCTGAAGCACGTCCAAGACAAATGTCAGTCAGATTATGACAAGACGAGCGAGGTTTGTTGTTGCAGACATGGGAAGTGAGCGCAGCTTTTTCGCAGCGCGGGTATGTGAGTTCAGTAAACGTGTTCACATTCTTTTCCCACCACGTAAGCTGCGTACTTGCATTCCGAGGAGCAAAAACTCGAAGTGGAACTGATGACTTTGGACGCGCTGGTGCACACAGTCAATGACTGTGTACGCAGGGGTCTCCCCCAACCATCCCTTCTCCAGTTTTCCACTCTCCTATTGACTGAGCTTGGCTGGGTTCACTGGCCTGTATCGCCCTCCTAGTGTAGCTTCCTCGAGGCAATCTCACAGCTTTACTTGACCAAACACTCAAAGGACTGATAGTGAAGTCACGACCGAAAAAAACTATACTGGTGACAGTAACTGAAACCTCAAGTGACAGAGAACTATTTGCTGGTTCTTAGCCGTCTCCCAATCGTGCCCATCGGTGTCTGCCTTTGGGTGTATAGCAGGGCTGTTGTCAGGGTAGATTAGAATGCAGACTGCCAGGAAAACGTGTATAAAACATTATAAATAATGGAGTTGTCTAATCTCGTAAAGAAAAGTAGTGTATGGAAAAATTGTTTTTACTGGGACCCTTCGGATCCGAGATAAATCATCTGATTAATACGCGGTATTAGTAGGTGTAACATTGATATTCCACGAAGAACTTTATGAATGGATGATGCAGCTTCTCTTTGGATTTTGAAGTGCAGCGAGGCTGCCTTTAGTGCAGCAGTTGTACCGCATGTAAACATGACTTTCTCGTCTTTTGAAAACTTATTGTGAGATAAGATAATGGGATACTAGAATTTGATATACTTTTCTAAACTAGGACATTGTCACGGATTATGGAATGTGCTTCGTCGGACTCTGAGTGTTGATCACTTGTGTAGTTTGTGATGAATGTGGACTTGTGTATATTTCAGACAAAGAACAGTTGAGTTGTCATGGGAATTCCGTGACGTCTGCCGCCAAGCATGACCACCTTTCCCGTCCTGGTGATGCGTTTCCTTGCCTCTTTGACTCTTCATGTCACGCCAGCAGACGGAACGTCCAGTGTCACAGTGTTTCTAGCCACAGCATACGCCAGATGCCTGTCTCACAAAGACAAGAGAGAGCCTCAAAAACCTCCACGCTGAAGTTCGTTCCGCACCACATCTTCACTCTGATCGTAACCATTTCATTCGCCGCTATGCTCGTAGTTGTTGTCGTTTCTATTGCTGTTGTAATGCCAGAGTTGCTCTGTTGTTGTTGTCGTTTCTATTGCTGTTGTAATGTCAGAGTTGCTCTGTTGTTGTTGCTGTCGTCGTCGTCGTCGATGTTGTTGTTGTTGTTGAAGTTGCGGAGTCATATTACTGCTCGGTGATATTTATACTCCACAAATGTACAAGCCACTTAGGGTACAATTACAAGTAAAATATCCTGATATAATGTTCAGGTTCAGATAGAACGTAACGAATAGCGCGTTAGTGCTTCGTGAATTCACCAATACAACAAACGATCCTTGCAATAATCCTAAAAAGAATTGCCCCCTTGACGACATGACGGTCCCCATCCAAGCAGTTTAGGCATTCCACTGGCGAAGCATTTTCTTGAGGAAGCCGTCCGGGCGGATTCTGGACAGAGTTGAAGAAGTTTTCCCTCTTCAATGCCTGTTGAAAGCTGATTTACGCCTTGTTCCATCTTGGCAGAATGTCTTTCTGGACGTATGGAAGTGAAACATTTGTTGGTGCTCCACTCTAGTGCCAAGAGGGCATCTATTGCTGACCATTTAGCACGACCCTCTCTAAGAACTGTGAGCCTCGTGCACGAGTGGCATTCTACAAAGGCTCAGAATGAAACGACTCGTTGGATGTTTGTCAAAAGCGTCCATGAACTGCTAAATTATAAAGTTTATTTGCACAGCATGTCCTCCTTTGAGCAACAGACTTCATCGTCATAGACCTTACGAGAGTGTCGTGATATCGGCTATGTAATGCTAGGCTTCGTTTGAAAATGCAACTATAACTTGTGCATGACTTTTTTGGGAATGGACCGAATTTCATTACATAATTTAAAAAACAGCATCAAAAGAAAAACATAGTCCAGCATGCTCATAAAATGTCTCAAGCGTCGGGAAACATTTATAGGACTATTAGTTTTCAGCCGGGCGGGGCAACAGTTAATGCTACTTTATTGTACAGTGTAGAGGTGATATAAATAGTCACGTCTGAAAGGAGAGTAAGATTCATGTTGTGGCCTGAGTTTACGAGCGCCAAAGGCATTCTTTCATCCACGCTGCACACATATGTGACTAGGGACTTTGATTAACGACCTATTCTCTTGGAGATGACAGCAAAAATTTTCTTAAAAACTGCCAAAGACTTCCCGTAATACGAAACTAATTATGAAAACGTGAGTTTTTTTCCCTTATTGCTGCTTCATTTTTCTTTTCAAACACAAACAACACCCTCAGATCTAGCACAAGCTCCCACCTGATTATTTAGACCAAACAGAAAATGAGCCATGTAGACTTTATTAAATGAAAAAAAAGATGAATAGTGGCTGTATGCATAAGAATGTTTTCTTGTGATAAGAAAGATTTTCACTTTGCTTGCTAGGTTGAGCGCTCATGTGAGTTCATTTTATTGACTTGCAATGGAACAAAATTATCGTGTTCTTTTGTTCTTCAACTCATACTCTCTCTCTCTTTCTCTTTCTCTCTCTCTCTCTCTCTCTCTCTCTCTCTCTCTCTCTCTCTCTCTCTCTCTCTCTCTCTTTCTTTCTCTCTTTCTTGACCACAATTCTCTCCTTATTTTTGCATCCAAGTGGCTCTCAGTTTGTCCATCTAAAGTCATCAAGATGTGACTCATACCCAAATAATTCTTACCGTGAAAACATAAGAAAGTGTGCTAAACTCCTAGGAACAGGGCCGGACCAAAGGAGTTGGGGGGGGGGGGGGGTCCTTTTTGGTTGGGGAGGACAAATCAGCGAAGTGGCGAAGCCACGAGCGCGCGCCTGCGAAGCAGGCGCGTAAACTAGGGGGGTCCGGGGCATGCCCCCCCCCCCCCCCCCGGAAATTTTTTGAAAAACGGTTAAAATCTGTGGAATCTGGTGCATTCTGGGCCTTGTTTTGAGGGGTAAGAGCAGCATTGTTTTTGGAGACACACACAAAAAATATATTTAAAAAAAACAAACCTCAAACCAAGGTACATGCTTTATCTAGGGGGGGGGGGGGTTCCGGAACCCCTGGAACCCCCCCTGGGTCCGGCCCTGAGGAATGTCAACCGTTTGTATTTGATTGAATTTATCTTCTGTTTGACACGAAATTGTGCTCAGCTTGAAGCTGTGGCCAGTCATATTTATATACCCCATGTGATGGGTCGCTGGCCAAAACAAATAAAGTCTAAGGTCTAAGGTCTAAGGTCTAAGCTCTCTCTCTCTCTCTCTCTCTCTCTCTCTCTCTCTCTCTCTCTCTCTCTCTCTCTCTCTCTCTCTCCTTATCTATGCAGATGATATTGCGTTGCTATCTACCTCCCCTGTGGGCCTGCAGACCCAGATAGACAACCTCTCTTATGCGTCCAAACAAGTCGGTCTTAAAGTCAATACAGACAAAACGAAAGTCATGGTTTTTCGTCGAGGGGGTTTTCTGGCTGACTGAGCTCGCCTTGATGTGGTTAACTCATTTAAATACCTTGGGTACACTTTTACGACCAAGCTGTCAGAGAGTGTGGCTCTGAACAGCGTTGCAACAAAGACAAAGCAGAAAACTGTCTCATTACTTAAGATGATGTGGACATTGCACAACCGTAAACCAAACATCTTTTTCAAATTATTTGATGCGCAGATACAGCCTTCCCTGTTGTATGCATCAGAACTGTGGGGTTTAAGGGTACACACAAATGTTGAGAAAGCACACCTATTTGCGTGCAAGCGATATTTGAATGTAGATACTAAGGCGCCAAATAATTTAGTCTATGGTGAAACGGGAAGATTCCCTATCATAGTGAATAGCACAGTTAGGGCCATTAAGTACTGGTTTAGACTCCAAAGAATGCCAGATGACAGATTACCTAGACAGGCGCTCCTCATGCTAGAAGGTATATCAGTCCCTGACGAGATGAACTGGTTAAAGTCGGTAAGAGACTGTCTGTCTAAATCAGGGTTTGCCTTTGTTTGGTTGAATAGAGGAACAAATAATGAAAGGAGCTTTCTCAGAAACTTTAAAGTCAGACTACAAGATTGCTTCAGACAGGAATGGCATAGTAGATTAAATGAAAGCGAGCGTTACCTAGTATACAGTGTCCATAAAGATTCATTCGAATGTGAGAAATATCTTAGTACCATAGAAATAGGAAAGTTTAGGGATGCAATGATACGGCTTAGATTAGGAATAAGTGACCTGCGCACTCACAACACGTTCAGCGGAGAGGACACACACTGTCCATTTTGTACAGATTATGTAGAAGATGAAATTCATTTCCTGTTAGAATGTGAAATTTATAAGGATCTTAGAGAAAAATATGTAAAAAGGTATATCCAGTATTTAAATAACAGAGGCTTTACCTTTTTGATTGATGGACGGGGATACATTAAGACGAAACATGTTGCTATGTTTATACATTATGCGCTCAAACGCCGTCGTCAACGTCTCCAAGACGAGCAATCTTAGTTGCATTGTATTATTAGAGATCCACGGTCAACCCGAGATCAAAAGCTAAAATTGACCCACTTTCCACCCCACCCTACGACCCGCCTTGAACCATGGTAGCCTAATCCACAAAAAATGTACTTGTTTGTACATGCATAAGCACACTGTATGACGGGGTAAGACCCTGCTTGACTCTTGGTCACCATGTACATCCCCCCACCCCCACCCTCCACCACTACCTTTGCTTTGCTGTGTTTCAAGAAGGAAATGAAAGCATGTATGTTCATTTTCTTCCTTTTTGCTTTCGCCAAATTGTTCATGTATGCAAGAGCAATACGCTCAGAACAATTGTAAAAATTGTGACGGGCCGTCGGCCTTGCAATAAAGAATTCAAAGTATCATTCTCTCTCTCTCTCTCTCTCTCTCTCTCTCTCTCTCTCTCTCTCTCTCTCTCTCTCTCTCTCTCTCTCTCTCTCTCTCTCTCTCTCTCTCTCTCTCTCTCTCTCTCTCTCTCTCTCTCTCTCTCTCTCTCTCTCTCCCCCCTCCACCACCCACCCCCCACCCCCACCCCTCTCACTCTCTTCCTTCTGCTGCTGTTAATTTTTGAAAACATGTCTTCACATCTTTGGAGAGTTTCTTCCACTACTTGCCTCAAATTTACGCCTAGACGTGAATGTCTTACCATTTGTGGGCCTGCGTGATTTCAGGTCGCAAACCAGCGACAAATTCCTCCACAGCCCTTGCCAATCCCCATTTCTGCGCCCATTTCGGGCGTTTTTACTTGATCCGAGATGTGACATGGTTATAAACCCCACCCCCACCCTTCTATCCTTTCCCCATGTTTTCAGGCATGACTCCCCTGCTGCGCATGTTCACGTTCGGCCCATTCCCATTCATGACACTGACTGTCTGCCTTTTACGTGTTACCGCGGGTTTGTTTATTCCATGCAAGTCTTTCAGCCCTACCTCCTTTTTACGGGAGTTTTGCTATGTGTGTCCAGCTCTTCGTGGACGTGCTCATGAAAATGCAGGCCTATCCTGTAATGGGACTGGCCTATGCATTCCCAGTCTCTGTTTTTCCCCGGTCCAGACTGCCTAAGTTAAGCATGTCTCTCGTCTCATAACCTCATTTTGACGGGTACAAACGTTACGCCCAATGCATGTTGTTGTAGCTCCGCTTAAGGCCTAATCTTTTAACCATTCATCAACCATGAATAAATGTAGAGCGGTTCTAACAGGTCTGGCCTTCATAATAGACCTTATTCACGCGGCGGCCATGTTAGTTTTAAAACGAGGCAGATAACGCGAACATGTCGACATGGCTGACACGTTGAAGACAACAGAGGGGTTAGCGCAGCTACAACGACAAAATCTTTTCTGCAGTGGAGGTGACCGGCATTGTTAGATCAAAAACTATTCAAAAATAGTCACAATAGACTATCGTAACGTATAATTTCTGCACAAT